>JAJHSJ010000006.1:47737468-47937468 GCA_021015155.1 Magnolia officinalis
CTGCAACGTCCAGCGTCCAGATGGACGGCTGAACGAAATACATAAATCAATCGGCCCACCGTCCCATCCCTGCTGGATGGACGGTTGGATGAAAAGCACGTAAATCTGGTGGACCCCACCCTCACATGTGTCACACGGTGAGGTGGGTCCCATGCAAATGGATGGGCGATTTAATAAAACACATATTTCATCGCAGGGCCCACAGCTTAGAAGGTGGCAATATAGCAGCCACCTTATTGTTGTAAGATGGATGGACGACGCGGATGATATAATTCACACACACAAAGAGAGAGAGAGAGAGAGAGAGAGAGAGAGAGAGAGAGAGAGAGAGAGAGAGAGAGAGAGAGGGAACATGTAAGGGAGGGACCCCGCCATTATTGGGCCCTCCCTTGAACAATACACCCATCAAGTGGGTCCCACAATAAGTGGGCCCTTAAATCACAAAAAAAGGAAAAAAATGTGGGTCTAAGATCACCCATTGTCTTCTTCTTGCTCCTTTTGGTTTCCTTGGCTTCTTGGCTTCTTTTTTAATGGAAGATAATGAAGTTTTAATGGTTAAGATGGGAGATGAGAGGGTAGGAAGTGGGTGTAACGCCCTGAAAATTGAGGGTTGAGCATACACTCGACTCCCGAGTTCCAACGCATCACTTATGCAACATAGATTCTTATGATTAAATGTTGTCTTTGTTAGTGCATTAATCATCAGTGGGATTATACCAAAGTAATTCATACTCCAGATCATGTTGTAAAATGCAAGCGGAAGACTGAAAGACATAAATAAACGTATATAAGTCAAAAGATCACAATCGGTCTCCAGAGTATGAATACATCAGTGAGTCACCATATACATGTAATAGTCTCAAAATCAAAATGTCAAATAGTACAACTATAATGATAATCCCTGTAGCCCTGTCGATCCAGATAGCCTAAGCGAAGCCGCCGGAGATCTGCATATAAGAGAACTCGTCATGATGGTCATAGTAATCAGGCTCTGCCTCCTGAGTCGCATCATCATCTGCATCTAAGACATAGTCTGGTGGGTGTTTAGAACACCGTCCCAGAACGTGGGACTGAGTGATCAACTCAGTGGAATTATAGAGCAAAGGTTAACATGTTATCAGTCAAGCAGTAATGATAAAGCAGGACAATCAAACAATCCTAGATACTCTTATTAATGCAAGAATGAAATGTAGTCATGATGCATGCCCTCGCCTACACTCCCTCGTGCGACACCATCATACGGTTGCGACATGCTTTCTTCCATCCGTGCTCTTCAACCTGGGGCACATGCAGTGCGATGTTATGAGCATGATTACCAAGTTTTTATTAGTCCTTTTCATACAGCAGGATTGGGAAACTAAGGTACCTCCCTTATATCATTCTCAAACAAGGATCCATTCTAGGGTCGTCAGTCCTAGTAACTCTCATACGATGTTGCGGTTCTAGGTCGCTGCAATGGGCTCGTCACCTGATCAGTGCAGGCCTAGTTTATACTCTTGTTGCTATGGAAGGGTCGTCGCCTCCACGTAGACTCAGAGTACACTCGAGGTCACTACAAAGGGCCCGTCACTAAATCAGTGTATGCCGACAGCTCGAATACAGTGTCTCATACCACCGTATTTGGCTCACGAGGCGATGTTGCTCACAGGTCACTATGGGGAGGCTCGTCGCCCCAGCGTAGGCCGACAGCTTAACCACGGTGTCCCATACCACCATGTCCGGCTCATGAGTCTTAGTGGGTCGAGGTACCATGGTTGAACGGGTTTTCACTGGTGATTCGGTACCTTAGGTTCAAACAATAGCGTCCATACATGGTGAACATACAATAGGAAAATCGGGTTACTTGAAGATCTCGACTAATACGAGCGCACATCGTATCGATCGACATGAATTGCGTAAGCACTTCGTGTGGCCTAACCACTGCCAACGACCAACGCACGACTCGGGTTCGTCAAACACGTCCTACGTGCTGATTACCGATTGCCTGGACTATATCCTAGTCCAAACTTCATTCAATTTCATCCAGTAATCATATGAGACAGTCAAAGTAATAAAGAACAACGAATTCACTTTGTACAATAATATGAGCATGTTGTGAAATGTAAGACAGACATGATTGTACACACATTCATTCCATGAATAAAACAAACATCATGATGTAACGTACATGTAGGAGATCATACACATAATTAAGGTGGCCGAGATTCATATCTCAACCCTCATACAAAGTACTCTTTAGTAATAGTTAGCACACTCAGACATTTCTACAAACACTTAGACTATATACATCGTCATATATGATGTATGTTGTTTACAGATATATTAGGTCAAATCCTTTCACTAGGGAGTTGCCCCGCATACCACGCGCATATGCCCACGATAGATAATCATGGCATGCATGAATCCGAGTTCCATATTCATTTACGCATTTCCAGAAACACTTGGGCTACACATTGTATCACATATATCGTATTTTTGTCGTGACGTGATTTAGGGCAAGTCCTTTCGCTAAGGAGTTGTCACATATGTAACAACATATATTCATGACAAATAATCATGTTAGGCACAAATCCAAATTCCATACGTATCCAAATATCTCAACATGTACATAGAATGCACTATATGCCACATAGTTCATGTATAACTGTAACACGAAACAGACAACGCATTTTGCATGTGAAATAACACCCACATCAAGATTAAATCATTAACCGACATTGAAAGCCTTGAAAGCCATAACCTATATGTCTATAATCCGCACCTTACGCCGTAGAAGCGTAATGAATTCGCTAGAAATTCTAAGGCTTCGTCAACGATAGTACATCAACCTATAGCATGAGTTAAGTCAGCTATCTCACCACTTGTAACAATTGAAACCCTAAAACAGGTTAGGGTTAGGTTTTCTTACCTAAGAATGAAGTCAAAATCGTCGGAATAGCGAGTAGATAGGGATGGCTAAGCACGCAGAATGGCAGGGATCGAATCCCAGGAGTGACTCAAACTCTCTCACTTTCTTTCTCTTTACTCTCTTTTCTCTCCTAGGTTTTCTCAAATTCATATGGAGTAAATGGGAGAGGGTTTAAGGTCCTTATATAGGCCCAAAAGTAAAGGAAATAGTCCTAGGGCCATGGTATACTTAGGTTATAGCCAAAGGACGCTTATCCCGATCCAACAGAGCACTTCCGGAGTCCCCCTTGAGCCAAAGGTCGGACTTAAGCTCCCTGACCATGGATCTAGGTTAAGTTAAGTTTTCAGTTTGATCGGATTTACAGATTGTCCATGGTGGACCAGTTTCAATTCAATGGTCCACAATCACCGATCAGGGCCACAAGTACACTGACCTGTGTATGAAATTTCTCCTGATTCAAGGGTGTATTTAGGTTAGATTCTGATGGTCTGAATTCTTATATTCGGCCCGCAAGCGACACGTCTCAGATTACTTAAATTAGATTTCATTTCTAAAGAAAACCACGTTTTCTCACACTCTTCACTCCGGGCTCAAGCGAATAGCTTCGGAATACTATCTGGACTTGATTTCCGAGGTGGTTGTCAAGCCCAGCAAGGCGGTCCTAAGCGTTTAGTCTCGTGGTCATCGGACTTTCGACGTGCGGTCCAGATCCGATACGGAGTTTCAATGTGCTCCAGAGAGCAACTGAGTAACCCTAGATTTTAGGGTAACCTAGCGTCAATGATTCTACAAGTTTTGGGTCTTACAGATCGTATTTAAAGTGGATCAAGTGGATTTCGCAGCTAATCTAGTTTATCACCTGGTTAAACTTGTCTAATTTCTAAAGGATTTGGTCCTGAGTGATTTCTGCTTGAGGTGGTACTCGGGTCTTTGTTTGGAATTTTTCGAGTCATTACAATCTACCCCCCTTAAAGAAAAATTTCATTCTCGAAATTAGTACCTTTTCGTACTCCTCAAGAAGCTGAGGGTAGTTCTTACGAACCTCAGCTTCTATCTCCTAAGTAGCATCTTCCTCAGTGTGATGCATCCACAATACCTTCACAAGTGGGATGACCTTGCTATGCAACACCTATTCCTTCCTGTCTAGGATACACGTCGGACGCAGTACATATGTAACATCCTCGCTCAACTGCACCTGCTCCCATCTGATAATGTGTGAAGGATCAGGAACGTATTTCTTCAGCATAGATACATGAAATACGTTGTGCACGGCCGCAAGTGGTGTGGGCAAAGAAAGACGGTATGCCACCACACCCACTCGGTCTAATATCTGGAATGGGCCAATGAACCACGGCGTAAGTTTTCCTTTCTTGTCAAACCGAAGGACTCTTTTCATGGGAAAAACTCGGAGGAATACATGGTCCCCAACTCGAACTCTAGCGGTTTCCGCTTCGTATCGGCATAACTCTTCTATCTACTCTGGGCTGTAAGAAGTCGACGCCTGATAATATCGATCTTCTCTGAGGTCACCTGTACTAACTCTGGGCCAATCAAACTGCGCTCGCCAACCTCTGCCCAGCAATGCGGTGCTCGGCAAGGGCGCCCGTACAAGGCCTCGTAAGGAGCCATACCAATACTCACCTGAAAGTTATTATTGTAGGCGAACTCTGCATACGGGAGATAGTCATCCCAACTATCCTTGAAGTCCAATACAGAAGCCCGCAGCATATCCTCTAAAATCTGATTCACCCGCTCCATCTGCCCATCAGTCTGTGGCTGGAACGTGGTACTGAACTTCAACTTCACACCCATCACTTCCTGGATACGAGTCCAGAAGATGGATGTGAATCGTGTGTCTCGGTCTGACACGATCTCCAAGGGAACTCCATGCAGATGCACAATCTCCTTGATGTACAGCCTGTCCAACTCATTTGCCGAGTTCGAGACTTTAATCGGGAAGAAGTGAGCCGATTTCATTAACCGGTCCACGATCACCCAAATAGAGTCATAACCCTTCCTCATCTTCGACAGCCCTGATATGAAATTCATAGAGATGAAGTCCCACTTCCATTCAGCTATACGCATGGGCTGAAGCAGTCCAGGTAGTCGACGATGTTCAGCCTTGACCTACTGGCACGTGAGACAACGGGAGACATATTCCGCTATATAAGCCTTCATATTGTCACAAAAATACGACCTCTTCATGTCCTAATACATCTTCGTGCTACCAGGATGTATCGCAAGCTTTGATCTGTGGGCAGCCTCGAGAATCTTGTAATGCCCTGAAAATCGGTGGTCGAGCATAAACTCAACTCCCGAGTTCCAACGCATCACTTATGCAACATAAATAATGATGATTGAATGTTGTCCATGTTAGTGCATTAAAGATGAATAAGATTAAGCCAAAACAGCATATCATACTCCAGAAACAGTTAAATTATGCCAGCGGAAGACTGTGATAGATATATAACATATATAAACTGTTATAAGTCTCCAGAGTGTGAACATATTACCAGGTTAAATATATACATGTATACTAAAAAAATGGACAGAATGAATATACAAGGGTGTTCTAAAAGAGCAAACTAAAGTGTAATCGCATCTAATCAGCAACCCTGTAACCCCGTCGATCAGAAGATGGTCTACATAGACCCGCCTGATAGCTGCATAAAGGAGAAGCCCTCCTCATCAACATAAAAATCCGGCTCTGCTTCGCAAGCATCGCCATCATCTGAAACTCAAACAGGGTCTGGTTGGTGTATACAACACCGTCCTGTAACGTGGGAGTGAGTGATCAACTCAGTGGAACAATAAAGCAAAGGTTAGCATGTTATCAATTCAATCAAGCAGTAATGATAAAGCAGTAAATCACACATTCCTAAGTACTCTTGTTAATGCAAGAATAATATATGAATGTATGATGCATGCCCTCACCTACGCTCCCTCCATCTCACGTTCACGCATGAACAACACTGCCTCAGTGCTTGACCTGCTACGCCTGAACGCACGCGTAATGCGGTGCATGCATATGATTACCAAGTTCTTATTAGTCCTTTTCATACAGCAGGGTTGGGAAACTAAGGTACCCCCCTTATATCAATACCCAAACAATGATCCATTCTAGGGTCGTCAGTCCTAGTAAATCTCATACAATGTTGCGGTTCTAGGTCGCTACAAAGGGCTCGTCGCCAAATCAGTACAGGCCTAGTTCATACTCTGATTACTACGAAAAGGCACGTTGCCTCAACGCAGGTTCAGTGTATGCTCGTGGTCACTACAAAGGGCATGTCTAGGGCTACCAGGGCTGTTACACGGAATCGTTACACCACTCCCCCATCACCCATCATGGCTTCGTCACCAAAACAGCGTAGATCAATAGCTCAAATACAGTGTCCCATACCACCGTATTCGGCTCACGAGTCTGGGTTGCTCATTGGTCACTACGGGTGGGCTCGTCGCCCCGGCATAGGCTGACAGCTCGACCACGGTGTCCCATACCACCATGTCCAGCTCATGAGTCTTAGCGGATCGAGGTACGAAGGTTAATGAGGTTTCCACTGGTGAGTTTGGTACCTTAGGTTCAAGCGGTTGCGTCCAAACATGGTGAACATACATAGGGCCAATCGGGTTATTTGACGAGCACGACTAGCACAAGCGCACATCGAGTTGATCGACATGAAGTACATAAGCACTCCGTGTGGCCTAACCACTGTCGATAACCGAAGTACGGCTCAGATTTGTCAAACACATCCTGTGTGGCAAAACAACATCATCCACCAATTTGGGATTGGTTACCGATTGCCTGGACTATACAATAGCTCCAATCATATTCAATTACAACAGAATATCCTAAAAGATAGTTAAAGTAGTAATGGATCAAGATTTCAAATCATACAATCAAAGGTCCGATATTGTCCACTTTAGGGCTACTAGGGCTGTTGCACGGAATCGTTACACCACTCCCCCATCACCCTTCATGGCTTTGTTTTTGCATTTTATGGAATACAACTTAAACATGGATTTATACATATGCATTACAAAGATAAACAGACACTCTAATATACAGTACATAGAGGAAAGCATACACATAGTTAAAGTAGTTGAGAATCATATCTCAACACCGTTATACATTGTAATTTACTAACTACTTACTCATTCAGACAATTTTACAAACACTTAGACTACACCTTCCAACATACCTGTAATATGCTAGTTATAACACATGTCGTAGCGAATCCTTTCACAAAGGAGTTTCTACATGAACCACGATCATGCATTCACGACCAAGTCATGGCAAGCATAAATCATAGTTCCGTATTCATTCGAACATTTCTACAAACACTTGGGCTACACGTTATAACATACACAACGTATGTCGGGATAACATGTATTAGGCCAATCCCTTCACCCAGAAGTTGATACACATGCATCTAGCATACATAGACGACAATTAATCATGGCAAGCACAAATCCGAATTTCGTACATATACGGTATTTTCTATAAATACGAGGAATACAATATATTCAACCTGGTTAACGTATATCTGAAAAATGAAACGGACAGCACTTTGTACATGTACAATAGCATCTACGTCAGTAATATATCATTAACTGACATTAAAAGCCTTGAAAACCATAACCTATACCTTTAAAGTCCGCACCTTATGCCGTAGAACCGTAAAGAACTCGACAGAGATTCTAGGTCTTTGTCAACGATGAAATGGCAACCTATATCACGAGTTAAGTCAGCTATCCCGCCACTTGCAACAATTGAAACCCTAGAATAGGTTAGGGTTAGGTTTTCTTACCTAAGAACGAAGTCAGAATCGCCCTAGTAGCGACACGGATGCGATGAATAAGCATGTAGACTAGTAGAAGCGATTCTCAAGAATAACTCCCACTCATTCACTCACTTTCTCTCTCTCTCTTTCCTTCTCTTTCTTTCTTCTCTCTCCCTTAGGTTTAGGAAATTTGTATGAAATATGAGAGAGAGGGTTTAAGCCTCTTATATAGGCCCAGAATTGCCGGAAATAGGCTCAGGGCTAAGGTATACTTAGGTTATGTCCAAAGAGCATATGTTTCAGCTCAACGGAGCATTTTCGGAGCATTTTCGGTCAGACTTAAGTTCTCTGACTATGAATCTAGGTCGAGTTAAGTTTTCATTCTAGTTGGGTTTTTAGATCACACGTGGCGGACCAGTTTCAGTTCAACGGTCACTGGAACTCGATCATGATTACAAGTACACTGCCATGTGTATGAAATTTCTCCTGATCCGAGGGTGTATTTAGGTCAGATTCTGACGGTCTAATTTCTTATATCAGGCCCGCAAGCGACAAGTCTCAGATTACTTTAATTAGATTTAATTTCTAAAGAAAACCACGTTATCTTACACACTTCACTCCGGGCTCAAGCGAATAGCCCCGAGACACTATCCTAGACTTGATTTCTGAAATAGTTGTCAAGCCCAGCAAAGCGGTCCTAATTATATAACTTCGTATTATTCGGACTTTCGACGTGCGGTCCAGATCTGATACGGAGTTTCAATGTGCTCCCGAGAGCAACTGGGTAATGAGATGGATCCTAGATTTCAGGGTAATATAACATCAGAAATTCTATAAGTTTTAGGTCTTACAGTTCGTATTTAAAGTAGTTCAAACTAATTCTACTGATTGTTCAGCTTAGTACTTAACTAAAGCGTGCCCTAATTACGACAGAATAAGGTCCTAGGGAAGTTCTACGTCCGTTTCTGGCACTTTTAATTAGTATATTATTATTATTATTATTTTTAATAGTTCATCATCAAGTATACTTCATCTCCATCAAATTTCATTAGATTTTATGTTGTAGAAAAATTCTAAAAATTCTCGAAGCAGCAGTTGTCCAAACTGATGATTTTCGGACAATTGTCACAATGACCTATATTTAATTATATTAAACAATTTATTATATTTTTCACTTATTTTTATATGAAACTAGACTCATCGAGCTTAAATCTGGCTTTTGAATCACCTAAATCAGAGTTATAACGAGGGAGATATGACTTTTTGAAGTCGGACTAAAATCACAGAAAATGTGGCCGAAAACGGGTCAGCCGATGAATTGCGGCCCGCCCGGGCCTGCTGTACGAACGAGGCTTCGCCAAACCGGCAAGCCCCTTGCCGCTCGCTATCTTATCTGGGGAGGTTTCGTCACCTGATATTCGAAATAGGTATATTTTACAACCCAGGATGAGTTATTTGATGTGCAATACATGTTTTTGGGGTAGGAGAAGCTGATCTATCCAAATAGCCTACTTATTTCGTGAGATTCCAAAAGGTTAGTGGTTAAAAACCTATTTTATTTATTTATTTACTATTCATAGTAATTTTTAGTTTAAGTATTGATCAACATCACCTAAACTTTAAGATTTGTATCTAATATGAAAGCACTTAGAAAATTTTGAAGGATAAGGTAGTGAAATGTGAGATTTTTAAAGGAAATGTGAGGTTTTAAAGAAAATGGTTTGGAAAGGGATTTGAGACTTTTGAATTGAGTATTTGAGAAGTTAATCAGGTGTTAGGATCGACCCATCGCCTAAGGACGTCTAACTCCAGGTTGGGAAAAATCCGGGGTGTTACAAATCTCCTGTCTCAAGTCATGAATGTCTGGGACGCATAGGCGGCCACGGTATCGTAGGCCCCCATCTGTGCCAATTCTCCACTCGGAGTCCTCGTCATCGCTAGCTTTCTCTCGAAGCTTAGACAACCGTTCATCACCCTTCTGGGCCTCGATAATCTTGTCATCAATAAGTGACCGCACTCGAATGTGCGCGACACTCTCAAATGACTCCTCCATGGTGAGTTTCTGCTCGAAGTCCCGCACGAACTCTACCATATCCCACTCTGCTAACATTAGCGAAGCCGCAACTGTTATAGCCTTCTTGCGGCTCAATGCATCTGCCACAAGGTTGGCCTTGCCAGGATGGTAGGAGACCTTGAACTTGAAGTCCTTCAAGATTTCCATCCATCGGCGTTGCCTCATATTCAAGTCCCGCTGAGTGAATATATAGCGATGGCTCTTACGGTGGCAAAAAAACTTGAACTCCTCTCCGTAGAGGTAATGTCTCCAGAGCTTCATTGCAAAGATGATGGCTTCCAGTTCCAAGTCGTGTGTAGGGTAATTCTCCTCATGTTTTCTTAACTATCTCGAGGCATATGCGATCACCTTGTCCTTTTGCATAAGGACACAGCCCAAACCAACCCAAGACGCGTCAGTGTATATCGTATACTTGACCCCTTGATCTGGCAATACTAGCATAGGGGTGGACATCAGTCTGTCCTTCATCTCCTGAAAAGCTGCTTCTGCTTTCTCATTCCAGACGAACTTCAGATCCTTCTGTGTCAACTGAGACAACGGTCTGGCTATCTTCGATAAATCCCGAATGAATCGTTGGTAGTACCCCGGCAGACCAAGAAAACTTCTCACCTCAGTAACCGAACCAGGCTACTTCTAGTCCTGAACCGCGACTACCTTAGCAAGGTCCACCGCTATCCCTTCCTTGGACACCACATGTCCCAGGAACTTGACTTCCTCCTGCCAGAAGTCGCACTTCTTGTACTGTGCGAACAACTGGTTCTTCCTCAGAGTATCTAAGACTGCTTATAGGTGTTCCTCATGATCTTCCTTACTCGTACAGTATATCAGGATGTCATCGATAAACACGATGATAAATCGGTATAGAAATGACCGAAATACCCGGTTCATCAAATCCATGAACACGGCCGGCGCGTTCGTAAGAGCGAAAGACATCATAAGGAACTCGTAATGCCCAAAACTAGTCCTGAAGGCCATTTTTTGCACATCCTCATCCCTGACGTGCAACTGATGATACCCTGACTGTAGATCAATCTTCGAGAAGTATCGCGCCCCTTTCAACTGATCAAACAGATCGTCTATCCTGGGCAAAGGATACTTGTTCTTCACGGTCAATTGGTTCAACCTGCGGTAATCAATACATAAGAGTAGCGACCCATCGTTCTTCTTGACAAACAACTCAGGTGCTCCCAAGGAGACACATTGGGTCGTATGAAACCCTTCTCTACCAGCTCATCAATCTGTTTCCTCAGTTCCTCCATCTCACATGGAGTCATCCGATACATAGGTAATGAAATGGGGGTCGCACCAGGCACAAGATCAATAGTAAAATCGATATCGCGACGAGGAGGTAATCCAGGGATCGTCCTGAACACATCCTCAAATTTCTGAACTACTGGCATGTTCCCTATATGACATAGGGTACAATTTGTGTAAGATGTAGTATAACCATACACAATCCTTTAAGCATTTTACACACTTCATAGTAAAAGGGACTACATGCATTTCATTCACCAAAATTTGTCATAATACATGAAATACAGAGTTACATGAATCATGACAGAAGATTCATGTGAGCTAATACAACCAAAGCTTCAAACACTGAAAACATTCTACTAACTACTACACTACAGGCCCATCAACATGAACACAAACATAACCTAAAGCAGTAACTAAAACAAGTTGCAAGACAACGGCATGGATGACTAGGCATCCGAGTCTGGCGACAGAGGAGGGGCACCATTATCCTGCAAGCAGCACATGATAGACTTCAAAATGCGAGTCAGCTTCTTGAACTTGTGCTTCACGAGGCCTCGAAGATCCATAAGATCCTGTCATAGGATAGCCTGACCCTCTTCAAGTTGAGCTAAACAGGCAACCCTAGCAGCCCGATCAGTATCCTGCTCCGGTGGTGTAGGAGGAGAGCTCTCCTCTGTATCATGGGCCTCCTCTTCTTCTTCTTGTTCCTCCTCTATCTCTTCCCTGCTTTCCTCCTCGCTTTCATACTCCTCACTAGCCGTCTTATCCTCACTCTCATCAAGTCGGGCTTGCTGTTGCCGTGGCCCGATTTTCATCTGATTGAGAGTAGTTTCGTCGATGAAATGTTGCGGCACTGAGAGTTCTGTGCCAAGGCTGTAGCCGAACTCGTGTGCAATCTTGCATATAAACCGGCCGAAAGGGATCAAATCAGTCCTTCTATTGGAGCGTGAGGTAAGAACTATCTATCGCAAAACATACGTAGGCATGCAACAACTTCTCTCCCTGCCCCGCTTGGTATAGAAAATCTACCATCAGGTGCGTGCACTCACTACGATTGCCACACCTGGGGTACACGTTAAACGTACAGATATGGTGGAGTAGGTGAAAATCATCCATCATGTTTGATGCCAGGAAGCTATTGTTTGGCTGTCATTGAACCAGTCGACCACAAAGAGAACGCGTACGGCGATCCCTTTCACGTGCACTCTTCAGATTCTTCTCGCTCGCGTGAACTTAGCCAAGCGGTATTCCCATGAGTCGAGCTATCAGGACAGCGTCAATTGTGCCTCCCAACCTCTTCCCGTGGGAATCTTGAACTGCAAGGGCTCCAATGTAGGCTCTTGAATGTAGGCATAGAAAGCTCGGACAGTACCCACATTCGCACGATATTTTCCCTCAAACACAGGGCCCCACTCGGCTTTACCCAGGCGCTCCAAAAACAGATACTCCCCAAAGAGCTGTCCATCCACCTGCGCTTCAAAAAGGACCCTACGACCCTCATAAACACCATGCGATAGCTCTGCCAATAGAGCCCTTCCGACGGGAGCTTCCGACGGGAGCTTGGGGATCGAGATCCCACTTAGTCTGTATCTCACGTTCAACGCCCGTGCTTGTGGTGGCACCTCTCGGTCTCCTTGAACGAGTTGGGCGACTAGGCCTGACTTCATCCACGACACCCTTTCTCTTTCCCGTGAGCAAAAGAATGGTGGAAATTGAGAAAATGACCGTAATAACTTCGAATAGTGCTAAGGAAAAGTGAAGAAAATGGAGAAAAGGGTTGGAGTCTTTAGGTCTCCACGTATTTGTGCTCCAAAGGGTGTGTCAAGGCTCAAATGACAGGGGTTGAAGAAGGAAAATGAAGAGATGGGATGGGTTAGGGGTTTACATGAATTTTGAGCCTCAAATGGTGGGTTTAAGAGCTCAAATGAGAGAGAATGGAGAGGGTAGGCAGCAATGGAGAAGGGTTTACAGCAAGGTAGTGGAGAGGGTGCACGAAAATGGAAGAGAGAACACTTGGTGGGGCGATTTGAGAGAGAAACAAGAAGTTTTGAAGAAAAGGGAAAGCTTGGAGTGATAGTTTGTCAAGGAGGGGCGACCTAGGAGAGGTTTAAATTAAAACCTCGTGCACAAGTAGGCCACACAATGCCCAAAATGCGATCGGCCCGGTCGGCCCGCCCGGCCTGGCCCCCTAGGCGACGAGGCCTCACCAAACCGGTGAGGTCCTCGCCGGTCTCTGGAGCTCCCAGCGAGGGCTCGCCCATGGGGCGAGGTCCTCCTACCCCCTGGGTCCCAAAAATGTGTGGTTCCATTAGGCCCCCGACTCCGATTCGAGTTGTTTCGGGGCCTTTCGGGCATGATTTTGATGTACAGTTGCATATAGGGATTTTTGAAGGCTGAGATTGGGTAATTTGTGTTCTAGACCCGTCGTTTGACTGTCTAAGAGTGATCCGGGGTCGGTTTAAGTGATCATGGGAGAGTATGGACCCGATCTCGGCGATCGTTTTCGGTAAACGTCGCCAATTGGTGAAACCGAAACTCTTATGACTGTTTTTACATTTCCTCGCACCCACCTAAGTTGAATTTGCATCAGCGTACGGCGTGTGACCATACCCAGGTTCGGTTTAATCCAAATCATGCTCAGATACCAACTTGTAACGCCCTGAAAATCGGGGGTCGAGCATACACTCGACTCCCGAGTTCCAACGCATCACTTATGCAACATAGATGCTTATGATTAAATGTTGTCTATGTTAGTGCATTAATCATGAGTGGGATTATACCAAAACAGTAATTCGTACTCCAGATCAAGTTGTAAAACGCAAGTGGAAGACTGAAAGACATAAATAAATGTATATAAGTCAAAAGATCACGATTGGTCTTCAAAGTATGAACACATCACTGAGATACCATATACATGTAATAGTCTCAAAATCAAAATGTCAAATAATACAATGTAGCCCCGTCGATCCGGATAGCCTAAGCGAAGCCACCGGAGATCTGCATATAAGAGAACTCGTCCTAATCGTCATAGTAATCAGGCTCCGCGTCCTGAGTTGCATCATCACCTGCATCTAAGACAGAGTCTGGTGGGTGTTCAGAACACCGTCCCAGAACGTGGGAGTGAGTGATCAACTCAGTGGAATCATAGAGCAAAGGTTAACATGTTATCAATTCAGTCAAGCGGTAATGAAAAAGCAGTACAATCAAACAATCCTAGATACTCTTATTATTACAAGAATGAAATGTAGTCATGATGCATGCCCTCGTCTACACTCCCTCGTGCGACACCATCTTACGGTCGCGACATGCTTTCTTCCCTCTGTGCTCTTCAACCCGGGGCACATGCAGTGCGATGTTATGAGCCTGATTACCAAGTTTTTATTAGTCCTTTTCATACAGCAGGATTGAGAAACTAAGGTACCTTCTTTATATCATTCCCAAACAAGGATCCATTATAGGGTCGTCAGTCCTAGTAACTCTCATACGATGTTGCAGTTCTAGGTCGTCGCAATGGGCTCGTTGCCTGATCAGTGCAGGCATACTTTATACTCTTGTTGCTACGGAAGGGTCGTCGCCTCCATGTAGACTCAGAGTATGCTCGAGGTCACTACAATGGGCTCGTCACCAAATCAGTGTAGGTCGACAGCTCGAATACAGTGTCCCATACCACCTTATTCGGGTCACGAGGCGATGTTGCTCACTGGTCACTACGGGGAGGCTCGTCGCCCCAGCGTAGGCCGACAGCTCGACCATGGTGTCCCATACCACCATGTCCGACTCATGAGTCTTAACAGATCGAGGTACCATGGTTGAACGGGATTTCACTGGTGAGTTCGGTACCTTAGGTTCAAACAATAGCGTCCATACATGGTGAACATACAATAGGCAAATTGGGTTACTTGGAGAGCTCGACTAATACGAGCGCGCATCGTATCGATCGACATGAAGTGCGTAAGCACTTCGTGTGGCCTAACCACTGCCGACGACCAACGTACGACTAGGGTTCGTCAAACACGTCCTACGTGGCAAATGAATCTCAGCCACGAACTCAGGGTCGATTACCGATTGCCTAGACTATTCCTAGTCCAAACTTCATTCAATTTCATCTAGTAATCATATGAGACAGTCAAAGTAATAAAGAACAACGAATTCACTTTGTACAATAATATGAGCATGTTGTGAAATGTAATATAGACATGATTTCACACACATTCATTCCATGAATAAAACAAACATCATGATGTAATGTAAATGTAGGAAATCATACACATAATTAAGGGAGCCGAGATTCATATCTCAACCCTCGTACAAAGTACTCTTTAGTAATACTTAGCACACTCAGACATTTCTACAAACACTTAGACTACATACATCGTCATATATGATGTATGTTGTTTACACATATATTAGGTCAAATCCTTTCACTAGGGAGTTGCCCCGCATACCACGCACATATGCTCACAATGGATAATCATGGCATGCATGAATCCGGGTTCCATATTCATTTACGCATTTCCACAAACACTTGGGCTACACACTGTATCACATATATCGTATTTTTGTCGTGACGTGATTTAGGGCAAGTCCTTTCGCTAAGGAGTTGTCGCATATGTAATAAGCATATATTCACGACAGATAATCATGTTAGGCACAAATCCAAATTCCATACGTATCCAAATATCTCAACATGTACATAGAATGCACTATATGCCACATAGTTCATATATAACTGTAACACGAAACAAACAACGCATTTTGCATGTGAAATAATACCCACATCAAGAATAAATCATTAACCGACATTGAAAGCCTTGAAAGCCATAACCTATACGTCTATAATTCGCACCTTACGCCGTAGAAGCGTAACGAATTCGCTAGAAATTTTAAGGCTTCATCAACGATGGTACATCAACCTATAGCATGAGTTAAGTCGGCTATCTCACCACTTGTAACAATTGAAACCCTAGAACAGATTAGTGTTAGGTTTTCTCACCTAAGAACGAAGTTAAAATCGCCGGAATAGTGATTAGATAGGGAGGGTTAAGTACGCAGAATGGCAGGGATCGAATCCCAGGAGTGACTCCAACTTCTCTCTCGCTTTCTCTCTCTTTACTCTCTTCTCTCTCCTAGGTTTTCTCAAATTCGTATAGAGTAAATGGGAGAGGGTTTAAGGTCCTTATATAAGCCCAAAACTAACGAAAATAGCCCCAGGGCCATGGTATACTTAGGTTATAGCCAAAGGACGCTTGTCCCAATCCAACGGAGAACTTCTGGAGCCCCCCCTTGAGCCAAAGGTCGAACTTAAGCTCCCTGACCATGGATCTAGGTTGAGTTAAGTTTTCAGTCTGATCAGATTTACAGATCGCCCGTGGCCGACCTGTTGCAATTCAATGGTCCACGATCACCGATCAGGGCCACAAGTACATTGACCTGTGTAAGAAATTTATCCTGATTCGAGGGTGTATTTGGGTCAGATTCTGACGGTTTGAATTCTTATATTCGGCTCGCTAGCGACACGTCTCAGATTACTTAAATTAGATTTAATTTCTAAAGAAAACCACGTTTTCTCACACTCTTCACTTCGGGCTCATGCGAATAGCTTTGGAATACTATCTGGACTTGATTTCCGAAGTGGTTGTCAAGCCCAGCAAGGCGGTCCTAAGCGCTTAGTCTCATGGTCATCGGACTTTCGACGTGCGGTCCAGATTCGATACGGAGTTTCAATGTGCTCCTGAGAGCAACTGGGTAATGAGATTGATCTTAGATTTTAGGGAAACCAAGCATCAATGATTCTACAAATTTTGGGTCTTGTAGATCGTATTTAAAGTGGATCAAGCAGATTTCGAAGCAAATCTAGTTTAGCACCTGGTTAAACTTGTCTAATTTATAAAGGATTTGTTCTTGAGTGATTTCTGCTTGAGGTGGTACTCGGGTCTTTGTATGGAATTTTTTGAGTAATTACAATGGGCTACACTAGAGCTTCTCCATGAGAGCTTGGGAGGTTCATACGTAGGAGCTTAGGGTTGCTTGGAAGAGAAGGGAGAAATAAGAGAGAGAGGAGATGGGATGGAGTGATGGAGTGATGGGTGATGGGTATGTACTTGACATGTATGGGTGTGTAAGAGAGAGAGAGAGAGTTGACTTTGTGGTTGCTCTTGTACTTGACATGAGGTGATTGATGTGCACTTGATTGATGGGACATGTTGTAGAATTCTCATGGGGTTGTAAACGCGCGACGTTTTCCTCGAACTAAACACGGGCCTACATCTCGTGGCTTAGGTATCGCCTCGGCGCATGAGACGTGGCATCGGAACCGCGGTGATAGTGCGGTCGCTAAGGTACAAGTCTAGGGTTGAGACGATTTTAGAATATGGGATAGGACTCAGGGTTACGCGCAAATGCCGATAACAGATCGCGGGTTACCGGAATTCGACCGGGAGGACTGCTGAAGCCTAAGGAATGGTACGGGCTATGATACAGGCCTTACAGCTGCCGACGTATCGTCGCAAAACATTGACATTTGTCACATTTCCAAGTGTGTTGTTGTGTGTCCGTTTAGATGGTCGGCCAGAAGTATCCTTGTCGGATGACTTTGTGGGCGAAGGACAGGCCGCCAAAGTGGTTGCCGCAAATGGCTTCATGGACTTCTTTTAGAACATTTTTTTTGCTTCATCAGATCAGAGGCATATGAGATATGGGAGTGGGAATCATTTTTTTATATAGAGTGTCTCCGATCATGGTATAGGGGGCTTCTCTTGCTCGAAGCTTGCTCGCCTCTAGATGACCTTCGGGCAACTTTCCCTCCTTGAGGTTGAAAGTACCCTGGTTTGTCAATTAGCGTGAGTGTTGAGTCAGCTAGACTACAGAGCCTCATAGGAAGATCAATTCAAAGCGTCTGCCTCAACCGGATGTGTGCAAATTCGCCACAGGTAAATCTAAAGCCTCACATCCCATGTCCTAAAACACCAGGTAAATAAAACCCTTCAAACAAGTTAGAATATCATAGGGTTTTTGAGTAAGAAAACTTTTTCAAAAATAGAATATCTCTAAGTTTTCTTGCTTTGTCGATTTTATCGAAACACATCTCGATATGATCGACCTGCGCTGTTGATGTCCTCGATGATAAATCGATTTCATCAAAATGAGGACAATAGTGTCCAACAACCACATGAACATCTGGACGGATTTATTATGCATCGACATACCTATCAATATCATCGATATTCAAATCTCTAGTCCATCGAAAGTGACTCGATAATATTGATAGATAGATCTTTGGTGCCCCTATTTTTTCTTAAGAATATCATATGTGCATTGATATATCGAAGCCTCCTCGATACCATCAAAATTCAAATCTCGATGATATCGGAAGGCTCTCGATGATATCGGTCATGGGCGCCAAGTTTTTCCAGCAAAATATTTTAGGATAGTTTATCTATGATCGAGGCTCACTCAATAGAATTGATATTCAAATATCGATGATATCGGTACCATTTTGATGGCATCGAACAAGGATATAGATTGTCCAGCAAGCTTAATGAGAAATCCGTTGGATTTATCGATGCCTCGACACAGTTATCGATATCATCGACATTCAAATTCCGATGATCTCGAAAGTCCCTCGATCATTCTTGGAAACCTGAAATATTTCAAGTCAAGTCTCTCATTTTCAAATGTCGATGAATCGCCACTAGTATCGATAGAATCGGAGTTCGAAATCTAATGACATCGACACTTGTTTTGATTCCATCGACTAGCTGGCAAGAGGTTTCAAAAGCGTATGACATTTAAGTTTGTGTCATCGAGCGGACCATCGATGTTATCGAGAGTATACGCTCGATGATATCGAACTATGTCATAAATGTGACCGTTTTATATCCATTGGAACCTTTTGCCTATATAAAGAGGACTTGTCTATTGTTGCTGGTAGAGAAAGAAGAGAGTGCTTTTGAGTGTTTTACCTTAGATCATATACCCAAAGCCCTTTCTCTCAGGGAAGTTCATTCTCCAATCCACCCTCATCATTGATATTCAATAGAGTGGATTGGGGAATGAACTTCCACATTCAAGGATCCTCCAGCTACTACCTTAATGGCAAATCATTAAGCTGGGATGCCTTGAATGCATAGATGATCAGAATCACTCTATCTTCCTTATAAGAAAACATTTTATAGAGTAGGATTTTGTCTTAGCCTTGACTCAACCCGAAACCTCGTATTGGTACATCATCTGTGTTGCGGATCAAGGAAGGCGAAGATTCTTCATCAACAAGGAGGCGATCTTCGTCAACATGCTGAATGGGACTCATCTACTTATTTGTAAGTTATTAGAGTCCAGAGGACACTTGTGATCATTCCTTTTTAGGATTGGGTCTAAGGTGTTTCTCACCCTTGCAAGCCCTCGTAGGAGGCCTCCAACGGGAGTGTACGTGGTGGGTACGTAGTGTTGACCCTTGCTCTGTGGAGAGCATAAACTTTCAGTTGAAGGTGAACTTGTCTAAAACCTTAGGTTCGAGATGAACTGTGTGAAACCTCAGTTAGGGTCTTATGGAAGATCTTTAGTCAGTGTGCTTAAAAGTGGGTGCATTGTGTTGACCCTTGCTCATGAGAGCATAAACAGTCAGCCTCAGTGTAGGTGGTGAACCTGATTTTAAACCTTAGGTTTAAGGTGAAACGCTGTGAAACCTCCTTAGTGAAATCCGGTACACTCAAGGGTTGAGTGCGGCTACCAGGAGTGGAGTAGACAAGTAGTCGAACCACTATAAAAATGACTGTGTTTGAGATTTCTATTCTTTGGTTTGTGTGATTCGCTTTAATATTTTCATATCTGAATATATGAGATCACATCTCATACACATACACATTCATATCCATCATAAACTAGTTTGCATATTGTTTAATTCTTAAATAGTTTGTGATTGGATCCTCTACAGGGCTTAAAAGCCAGTAGAGTTATTTTTGAGTAATCTTATTATGTACTTGTTGTTAGGATTAGTGTAATAGGATTTTAAATAAACCATAAAAACTATAAAAAGTCCTATTTACCCCCCTCTAGGACATATTGACATATTCCTACTTCAACTAAAGCGGTCTTCACCGTTATTTTAGAGGTAATCGATTATCGGGTCCATCCAGGTAGGCTCCGACTCTATTGGGAGAACCATTCTTAGGTCGGGTTAGCCGATACTCGGTTCGGTTAAAAACCCGATCGAGATCGGTTTCTGGATGTCATCCTCGGCTGCCGAGACCAGCTTTGCCAACATGTCTGCTTTAGAAATTTTTGCCTTAGGGAACAGGCTGATATTGTAATTTGCGAATTTGTTGATCAACTATCGGGCTCTCTATAGATAGGTTTTCATTCAATTTTTTAGCTTGATATTCACTAGCTATCTGGTCGACGATGAGATGTGAAGCACTGTGAATTTCTAAGTGTTGGCCTCCCATGCTGCTACCAGCATGAGCCCGACCAACAATGCCTCATACTTTGCTGCATTATTTGATGCTTAAAATCCAAATCTTAAAGCATATTGTGTGCATGTCTAGTCAAGAGCCTCTAGGACTATGCCAGTCCCGCTGCCTTTGGAATTAGATGAACCATCAACGTACAATGTCCATGTCGGCTGATCTAGGTCGGCCATCTGATGTTCGGCTTACTTGGATTAGATGTTAGGATTGAATTTCATCTTAGCACGACCCAAATTGGTGATAGGATTGGGTCCCAGCTCTACATGACTTAGCTCACAAGGACCTAGGTTGTTCTCGGGTATGGGCTCATTGATGAAGTCGGCCACTGCTTGGCCCTTGATTGCCGTCCAGGGTTGATAGTTGACGTCAAACTCACTTAGTTCGATTGCCCATTTAGTAAGTCTTCTTAATGCCTCGAGTTTTTGGAGCACCTGGCAGAGAGGTTGATTAGTTGGGACGACGATGGTATGGGCTTGGAAGTACGGTCGTAGGTGACACAACGAGATGACAAGAGATAGGACCAACTTTTCTATGTCTGGATACCTAGTTTTGACAGGGACCAGGGCTTTGCTGATGTAGTATACTGGAAGCTGTTTCCCTTCTTGCTCTCTGATGAGGGCCGAGTTAACTGCTATTATTGAAACTACCAGGTATAACAGTAATGGTTCTCCTTGCTTGGGCTTATATCGCAATGGTTGTGATCCCAGGTATTGCTTGAGTTGAGGAAAGACGAGCTCGCACTCTTCCGTCCACTCTGTCTTTTGCTTTCCTTTCAATTGCTTGAAAAAGGGAAGTCATTTGTCGATAGCTCGAAATACGAAACGGTTCAAGGTGGCTATTCTTCTAGTAAGGCATTGGACTTCTTTCGTCATCCTAGGCGAGCTCATCTTGTGTAGAGCTTGAATTTTCTCGGTGTTGGCCTCGATTCCTTTATGGCTGACCAAGTGTAATGCCATGAATTTTTACAACCCGAGTACATACTCATGCCCGAGAATTCCATGTGTTAATAAAGTAATAATTGGAAGCTTTAAAGTCACAAATTTTTTTTTCATTTAGATCACATCCAGTTACCTTCACGAAGGTACACATTCACAAGAACTAAATCATCTGTGCTTATTCTTTCATCAAGACATAAAATTCAGCTAACTGTCTAATGTCCTGTCAAATGAGAGATTACTACATTGTTCAAAGCGTGCGGCGAAAAATAAATAAAACTAAACGTAAAGCTATCTCCTTCTTTACTCAGAATAATCTTTCATAGGGAGATTGTCATCCGTATCTTCAATATGTACATCACCTGCATTATCAATATGGTTGGAGAGGGTCAATGCCCTACTCATAGTGATGGTTATCCTTTAAGATTAATAATAATTCAAGAGATTCATAAGAATAGTGTGAGAGTTCTGATACATCTCGTACTCCACCACTACGAGTGGTATTAGTATGTGCAACCAATATATATATATATATATATATATATATATATATATATATATATATATATATATATATATATATATATATATATATATATATATATATATATATATATATATATATATATATATATATATATATATATATATGCATGCCTAGCAATTGAAATTGCAGCAGGACCATTGTTACCGAAGTAAGGATATTGTTCACAACCCCAAGTGTAAGGTCGCGATATAGTAAGAATCTCGGTGAGACCGAGGTCGAATCCACAAGGACTAATCTTGTACGTTTCCTAAAAGTAATTAGAATTAGAATTAGGAGAAGATGTAAAGCAGAAATATGAATTTAAAGGAGTAATTGTGAATAAGGTTTAAACTATCAATTGAAAGTGGGGACTAGGGTACCAAGGATCCACTTGCAGCAATTGAGATGCCACCTTGCTTGATTCAAGAGATCCAACTAGAGTCAGAGTCCTATCTTATCCAGTTGGAGAAAGAGATGATCGAATCTCTGAACTTCTCATTGATCCAGTCTCAAAGGAGGAGAATTGTGAGGATTTGGAAGCGATTTCGTCACTCAACCATGCCCCAGAGACGATGGCAAACAACAGGATTTACCAATCCCACAATCTCAATTAAGAAAAGAAGATATTTAAAGCTATCACAGATATATTATAATTTAAGTCATAACAAACCATTGAACACTGAAAATATTCCTTAAAATCAACTAGAAATCAATGAAGTTCAACATAAACATGAATCAAAGCAAAGTAAGCATCTCAATCACGCTATTAGTTTCACCTCTTAGCCCGAGCTAAGACGTTTAGCCAACCATAAACATGATTGAACTACGAACTCGTAGAAAAATAAAAAAAACCAACTAAGGAATAAGAAGAAAAACTCCTCAGCGGAGGCTCCACCCTTTTCCTCCACTCCGTAGACCCTAGAAGATACCTAGGAATGTCCTAGGGACTCCTGTTTATAGTTGTGAAGCCTTATCTTACCCAACACCTTGAAATTTCTAGAAATCACCTCAAGTTACGTACTTCGCATAAGTCCCGCATTACGCTTCGGTCGAACCAAAGTTGGGTTCGGTGGGACTGAATTAAGATTGTAAATCACACTTTCTCGCTTGGCAATTCTGTGTGATTTCGGTCAAACTGAAGTTGACTTCGGTCGGACAGAAGTTGATGCTGAAAAATCTAATGCAAAAATTCTATAAAATTTAGGTCAGACCGACTTTAACCGAAGTCTCCAACCGAAGTATTTTGGTCGGACTGAAGTTGACTTAGGTCAGACCAAATTATCCTTATTTCTTGCTGGATAGTTTTCTGTGATTTCAGTTAGACCGAAGTTAGCTCAGGTCGGACCAAAATGTCCTTTTTTCTGTTGTGGATTCTGCATTTTTTCAAGTCCTTTTTTTATCGTTTGTACTTGGTTTCCTTGGATCTTTGACATGTGAATTCTTCATTCTTGGTCTCTTAAGATCCATCTTTTGCCTTGGTGATTCTTGAGCATTAATTCCATTCTTTTAGTATTCTTTTCAATCTAAGCTCTTAGATTGACCTTGCAACACAAACATGCATAAAATATACAATTAAGCACTATCATGTTCATAAAACTAAGATTAAATAGGGGAGAATATACAATATTTGACACTCAACATATATATGACTAAATGTCATAGAGGGGGGTGAATAGGACTTTTAAAACTTTAATTCTTCTTAACTGAAAATTCTACCAATTTTAACATGAGTTAAGTAGGGTTGTCATGAAATTAACTTAGATAGTGAACATCTAACCATCACATCATATCAAACATGTATTGTACATAATTTAAACATTCAATCAATCAATATATCTGAGCATAAATAATCATCACAAACAAAACGATACATAGTGGTTCGACTATATGCCTACTCCACTCCTGGTTGATGAACTCCCCCTTGGAATGTGCCAGATTTCACTATTAAATAGTTTTAAATCAGGTTAACCATTAACCTTCACAACCTACACAAGGTTACCTAAGGAGTCTACACAAAACAACCTTAGAAGCCTACAGAAGGTGAAAAGGAGAGCTTAAGAAGTCCTAGAGGGGGGTCAATAGGACTATACTAAATAATCGAATAAAGTGCTGAATAATAAATAAATCAGAAATCTCAATTGCCTAAGTATTGAGACGTTGATTCCAAATGATTCGTAGGACAACCTTCACCTAAAAGTTTAGGCAGGACAACCTTATTTCACAAATTCCTTTAAAATCAAAATTCCAAACTTTACAAGAGTAAATAAAAATAAATATTACAATCATTCACCACTTGAACGGAAATGTAAATACAACCATTCACCACATAAAAGATTGTTAGAGCATAAAAAATCATGAAGGGGAGAAAGATTCAAGAATGAAAGCTAGACATAGAATGAAAGGAATGCATGGAAGAACAGTTTGGTCAGTTGCACGGATCGCGCAACAAAGAAGCTCCTTTGCGTGGATCGTGCAACAAAGAAGCTTCGTTGCGCGGATCGCGCAACCAGAAGGCATCATCGCGCGGGTCGCGCAACCAAGGAAGTCTGTTGCGTGGGTCGCGCAACTAGTAAACACTGTTGCACGGATCGCGCAATCAACAAAAGAAAGGCAGTAAGAAGAATGATCTTCTCTACATGCAAAGTAAGTCCGAGGGCATGAGAATTGATGATTAACATGTGTGAAGAACCTATAAATACCCCATTCCCCCTCTCATTTGGGGATCGAAGATTTCAGAGAAAAGAGCAGAGTGATTGAAGGTAGAAGAGCAGAGAGAAGGGTCGGTTGCGCGGATCATGCAACGCACTTATGAGTTGCGCGGGTCACACAATCGCAGGGAGCATTCAAGTCGAGCCTTCATCTCCATAAGTTCTTCTTTGGAAAGAAGAAATTCCTCCTAAGTATTGGGAGATGATCGGAATAGCGCCGGAATGCTGCCGAAATTTCTATCTTATTGAAGATTGGCTAATCAATTCAACAATTCCTCCTAAGTATTAGGAGATGGTTAAAATAGCGTCGAGATGCTGCCAGATTTAAGATTGGACATATAAAACTTGTTAATTGTAACTTATTATTTTTACCTATCTTAGAATCAAGGGATATTAAAGGGATGTAAATGAATTTAGCAATAATAACATGATGATTGATCCATGTTCATTCTCTGTGTTATACTCAAATAAGATAATCTCCCAAATAGAACACATTTATTTTCTTGTCGAAACAAAATGGCGACTCCGCCGGGGAATAGTTCTTATTTGATATTAACATTGGGACAATTATGGAGCATTCATTATATTTTTGGCGTCTCTTCGACGCCAAAATGGCAACTCTCAGTGGGAACATTCTCCCCCTTCATCTCTAAGATAAGTTATCTGGTTAACCAAATACTAATTATGGTTATGTTTCATACCAGGAAGTTTCTGAATTCAACTACGAAGTACAACCAATGGCAATTTCTGTAAGGAAAGTGAGCTTCCACTTCAGTCCAACTGGATTCGTAATAGAATAAATACCGGATCGAACTTCAGAATACATGGCTCGAATGACAGTTGGGGTTGTATTTGTGTCGTCTCAACCGCTGGAAGGCGATAAAGGATGGACCGTCATAACATCTCGTAGGACAAAAATACGAAATTCAAGAAGCCTTAGAACGAATTTGTCTTCATCAAGAGTCAAAGGGCCAGTAACACGCAATGTAGCTAGGAAAAATCCTGAGCTCGCCCCTCTGACAATATACCCTGAACGAGTGATTCCGCAGTTCGCGTCACGTGACTTCCCAGCGTTGATTACTTCACGGGCCAGATGAACGAAAGAGCAGAAAGGCAAAGCATTGATGACAGGCTCGTTGATACCCGTGTCACCCCAAGAAAGTTCACCGATGTGTACGTCGCCCCAATCGATCAATAGCACCAGGAGTGTACAAAAGTTAAATGAAACTTCTTCCTTTCCTCTCTGCGTAAGCCCTATTACACCGACATATTCCCGCTCCACTCCAATTACAGCTGCGTCGAAGAGTGGAGAGGCCATAGTATATATGCCGGGACAAATCAAGATGATACGCGGACTACAGAAGAGCGTGTGAATGCGATGGCAGAAACACAAAGGACATTAATAGAAGAGTGCAGGCACCTTAGGGAAGCCTTGGCGACCCTGACACATAATGTAGCTCAGATAGTAGCTCTGCCGATGAAGGAACAAGAAAACCAGCCCGTAGGCTCTCAACCACAAGGAGCGGGATCAAGAGGGTATATCCCAGCCCCGAGAACCATGACACAAGATGAAGTGAGGCAAGTCGTCAAAGAAGTTGTCAGAATAGAAAGAGAAGGCGAAAATACGGGCCGTTTTAGATACCGAACGCCATACCCAAGGGAGGTAGAAGATATACACTTCCCAGCCAATTTCAAGCAGCCGGATTTTCAACAATTCAATGGAGAGGGATCGCCAGAAGAACATTTAATGTATTTCATTACCAGTATGGGAAATTTCTCTACGATACCGCAGTATTGCTTACGATTGTTCGGGTCCTCACTGACTCACAAGGCATTTCGATGGTACTCCAATCTAGCCTCGGGATCCATACGTACTTGGGAGCAAATGTAGGATGCCTTCATGTAAAATTTCTTCTCCTCAGAACAAGACGTTAATATTACAGAATTGGCCTCTATACGGCAGAAAGAAGGAGAACAGGTAGAAAAGTTCATAGACAGGTGGAAGACGTTGGGAGCCTCGTGTAGACAATTACCAGAAGAAAAGGAACAGGTCAAAATGTGTTTGAATTCCATGGAAACAGGAATCGCATTCGGACTCACCAGTGCCGATATCAAGACTTTCTGTGACTTGGCTACCAAGGCCCATGCTCTGGAATTGATGACCCGTAAGATACCAACATTCCACCGTGAAACAGCCAGGAGAATACCCAGTAGAATGGCCGTAAAAACCGTTGATCGTGATAAAAGAAGCAAAGATGCCCGGGACGTAAGAGAAAAGAGGCCAAATGAAAAGAAGAATGGAACCAATCAAGAAATAAATACAGTGGGAAGAGGTCCAGGATGCTCAATTCTCATGAGGGATTCGCATTCGATAAAGTAGATGTCTTCTAATGATGACCCAACTGTTGAAGGCCGGCACGCTTGAATTACCAGAACCCAAACGCCCTGAAGATGTGACGAAAACCAGAGAGAGACTTTTGTCGCTATCATCGTCTGGTGGGACATCCAACAGAAAACTGCTATACATTGAAGTGCATAATATAACGAATGATGGATAGAGGAGAAATAGTAATTGGAAAAGAGAAGGAAAGAAGCACAATGGCTACGGTGAACATGTCCACGATCCGAGAAAGGATTTAGGGTATGAAAGAGAAAGGAGACAGTGATACGACGAAAAAGGTAGCAGTAATCACGCTGAGATCAGGCAAGAAAATGATCAAACCGACAAAGCAAAAGTCCGATCTCATAGGGAAAGAATTCGTTGAAAAGCAAAGTAATATTGATAAAGAGGAGGAAAAGAGTGAGGCAGTAAATGTGACTTATGATGTGGTAAGCCATTTGAAGGGCATACCGGCTCGACTAAGCATCTATGATGCTCTCAAATTGTCAGAAGAGTGCTGACAGAATTTGGTTCAAGCATTGTCTAATCACTATGTCAGGGAAACCTTATTGGCAGAGTTAGAACTGGAAGAGCACGGGGAGTAAGAGAATTGCCTCCCAGTCATTTCATTTTCTGATGATGATTTGATATGTGAAGAAGAGCACAATAGACCACTGATCATAGAAGGCCACATACACGGGAAGAAGGTCAAGCAGATTATGATAGATAATGGGTCTGCTGTGAACCTTTTGTCACTCTCGATGTTGGGCAAATTAGGGTATCGTCGCTCAGACCTACGCCCTATTGGAATGATGATACAAGGCTTCAATCAAGATGGGTAGTGTGCACTCGGTAAGATTACCGTGACGTTGGAAGTAGGAGAATTAATAACTGATGTTGTGTGCCACGTTATAAATGTTGTGACAATGTACAATCTTCTGTTAGGAAGACCCTGGATACATCAGTACAACATCATACCTTCTACACTACATTAATGCTTTAAGTACTGTAAAAATGGGATGAAGTATAAAGTGATGACCGACGCGAAGCCATATACGGAAGCCGAGTCTTTCTTTGCGGACGCCAGCTACTATAAAGGATTCGCTGAAAAGGATAAAGAGAATGATGAAAGAGAGTCCTGAGGGACATCTCGATAAATGAGGTTGAAGAAGAAAGGGTAGATCGTCCAAAACCGCAGAAACAGAAGAAATTCTATTTTGTTCCAAAACGTTTGAGACAACCAGGGCAACTGCCGTTAACCTTGTTATCTCACGAGCAGTTGAGAATTTTGCAATCCAATTATACAATGTCGTTGCCGCATGTTGAAATGAATAAACCATTTCTGATCGCTTCAGGAAGATTTCAGGTTAAAGCCAGCGTAAAGCATCAGGAATCAATAAAATTTTAAGCCGCAGAAGAAGCAAGGATTGGAGAAGAAACCGAGAGTAACATATATCACGGTAAGATTACGCCGCAAGATCTCAAAAAATACAATTGGGTGAGCAAGAAAATTATGAAAAATATGGGTTTTGATTATGAAGAACCTACCAGTCTGAATCACGGAAGTCGAATTCATATTCCCATTGGGGTGAGTCAGGAAAAGAGGAGGAAGTCAGTGAACACAGTCACTGCCATGTAGTCATCAGAAGAGAATCCCAAGACAATCGAACACCCTGAAGTGGCCCCACAACAAATAGAAGATGGGGGGTAGCCAACGATAGATAATTTGCGAGAAGTAAATCTAGGAATTGAAGAAGAACCGAGGAACACATTTGTCAGCGCCAGTCTTTCTGAAAAAGAGTTTGAGGAATATGTTCGGCTTCTCAAAGAAAATAGAGACGTTTTTGCTTGGACGTACGCAGAGATGCTGGGCTTGGAACCTTCCACCAATTAAATATATCTAAAGAGAAAAGACTAGATAAGTAGGCGCAAAGACGATTCCATCCTGACATGGTTCCTCTAATAGAAGAAGAAGTGAATAAGTTAATAAAGGTGGGATTTATTAGGGAGGTCAAATATCCCAAGTGGATATCAAACATTGTCCTTGTGAAAAAGAAAAACGGACAAGTCAGGGTGTGCGTTGACTTCAGAGATCTAAATGAAGCTTGTCCGAAAGATGATTTTCCTCTCCTAATAACTGAATTACTAATTGAAAGTACAACTCAGTATGCTATCATGTCCTTTATGGATGGCTATACACGGTATAATCAAATTAGGATGACACTTGAAGATGAAGCAACGACGTTCAGGACGTCATTGGGAATTTATTGCTATAAAGTTATGTCGTTCGTTCTAAAAAATGCTGGGGCGACATATCGGAGGGCGATGAAGAATATCTTCCAAGACATGATGCACAAGCATGTTGAATGTTATCTCGATGACTTGGTGGTCAGATTAGGGAATCATCAGCAACACCGTGAACATTTGGCTTTAGTTTTTGGCTGACTCAGAAAGAAACAGCTAAAAATGAATCCAGCCAAATGTGCATTTGGAGTATCCTCAGGTAAATTTCTTTATTTTGTTGTTCGGCATAGAGGCATTGAAATTGATCCAGGGAAAGTCCGAGCTATTCAAAATATACAGCCACCAAAAACACTCAAAGAATTGAAAAGTTTGCAAGGAAAGTTGGCATACATCCGCCGCTTCATTTCAAATTTAGCAGGAAGATGTCAGCCGTTTTCCCATTTGATGAAGAAAGACACAAAATTTGTATGGGACCAAGCTTGCCAGAATGTGTTTGACTTAATCAAAAATTTGCTAAAACATCTGCCAGTATTATCAGCTACAATAAAAGGGAATCCATTAATTTTATATCTTTGCGGCAGAGGGTTCTTTAGGAGCCTTATTGGCTCAGGTGAATGAAACTGGAAAAGAAACTGCTCTTTATTATTTAAGCTGAACTCTGATGGGTGTAGAATACAACTATTCCCCAATCGAGAAAGAGTGTCTGACATTGATATTTGTGGTACAGAAATTAAGACATTATTGTCTCTCTCACAACATAACTTTGATCTCAAGGGCAGATCCTATAAAGTTTTTTATGACAAGGCCAATGTTGTTTGGAAGATTAGCCAAATGGATGTTGTTGCTTTCAGAATATGACATTACATACGAGCCAGCAAAAGCAGTAAAAGGACAAGCAGTGACAGACTTTCTTGCAGCACATCCTGTAGCAGAATGCGAAGTAGATAGTGATGACTTTTAGGACGAACAAGTCATGTTGACTGAGACACAAAACCCATGGTAGATGCATTTTGATGGCACCGCTCGAGCATCAGGAGCAGGGGCAGGGATAATATTTATCACTCCTCAGGGTGACTTGCTACCATACTCCTTCACGTTGAGTGCCACATGCACGAATAATGAAGCTGAATATAGGACCCTCATTATTGGAATGGAAATGGCTCAAGAAATGAAGGTAAGAGCGCTGCATATTTTTGGGGATTCTAAATTGATTATAAATCAATTGACGACTGAATTTGAAGTAAGAAAGCAAGAAATTTTACCATACTGTCGGAAAGCACAACAATTACTAGAACAATTCCGTCATGTAGAAGTCAAGCATATACCGCGGTCTGAGAATGCAAGAGCAAACGGTTTGGCTAGCCTGGCAGCAGCTTTGTCCTGCCCCAATAAAAGCCCCCTCCAAATAACTATAGAAGAGAAGATTTTTGCCATCCTCGGAGGTCATTGAAGAAATCGTCGAAACCCTTCCTGTATCGTACTTAGAGATAACGACAAACGATTGGCATCAGCCTTTCATTGATTATCTCAAATACGACATCCTACCAGAAGAGCCAGTGCAAAAACAACAAGTAACGGTCAAGCAAATTCATCATAAGTAGCGAAGTATTGTATAGAAGATCTTATAATGAAATACTGCTACGATGTTTAGATGAACAAGAAGCAAATCAAATGTTACGGGAAGCATACTCTGGAGAATGTGGGGCACATCAGGCGGGACGAAATCTATTCCATCGAATACATCGAAATGGGATATTATTGGCCTTCTATGTTCAAATATGCAATAAATTATGTGAAGCGGTGTCATGAATGTCAGATTCATGGAGATGTTATACACATCCCCCCAGAAGACTTACATCAGTTCAGTTACCTCTTCGCCCTTCTCAGTCTAGGGACTTGACGTCATTGGTCCTATAAATTCACCCTCATCCAAAGGAAAGCAGTATATCTTGGCAGCAACAGTCTATTTTTCTAAGTGGATAGAGGCAGTTGCTTTACGGGATGTCAAAGAAAAGGACGTAGTGAATTTCATCCAGCACACGACAATATACCGTCATGGTATTCCGAAGAAAATTGTTATCGATAATGGTACGCCCTTCAAAAACAGAGGCATGGAAAAGTTGTGTCCGAAATTCAATATTCGTCATTCATTTTCAACGCCTTACTACCCGCCGGCTAATGGACTAGCAGAGGCTTTTAATAAAACGATAATCCAAATAGTGAAGAAAATAATGACAGGGAACAAACATGATTGGGATGAAAGATTAGAAGAAGCATTATGAGCATACAGAACCACTCACCGGACAGCGACAAAAGCAACACTGTATTCATTGGTTTATGGTGTAGAGGCAGTAATCCCAATTGAAATGCAAGTAGCGTCACTCAGAGTGGTAGTACATCAGTCTATAACAGAGGATGAAAATGTAAAAATAAGGTTGAAAGAGTTAGATTTGCTTGATGAAAAATGCCTGGCAGCCCAACAGCGATTACAATCGTATCAAGCAAGAATATCGGCCACTTTCGATAAACATGTTAAATATCACTCTTTCAAGAAAGGGGATATGGTGTTAATGTTGAAAAGACCCATAGTGGTCACCCGGTGAATAGGGGGCAAATTCGAGCCTACATGGGATGGGCCTTATATAATTCAAGAAGTATACTCCAATGGTGCATATAGAGTGGTGAATCAGGACGGGCAAGGTATAAGTATATCGGTCAATGCTCGCTTTATAAAGAGATATCATCCCTGTAGACATTATTGATTTTGATCAAGAATCATTATCAGCATAATGATTCTATATCAAAAGGGGACAAGAATGGGTAGGACCACGACAATGTATTGACAGATGAATAAATAAAGAACGAATTCGCCAGCATATCAAGACTACATATCGACAAGTGTTCCGAAAAGAAAGTGAACATCGTCAGACTAAGAGAGCTCTGATTGTCGAAATTGATATCGTCACTAAGCTGATATATTATAAACAAAACAAATGGATCTTCTTGAAGATATTATGTAACATCCCGAAAAATCGAGGGTCGAGCATAAACTCAACTCTCGAGTTCCAGAACATCACTTATGCAACATAGATAACGATGATTAAATGTTGTCTGCATTAATGTAGTGAACATGAGTGAGATTAAGCCAAACAGCATATCATACTCCAGAGACAGTTAAATTGCAAGCGGAAGATTGTGATAGATATATAAAATATATAAAAACTGTGGTGAGTCTCCAGAGTGTGATAACATTACCAGGTTAAATAATTACAAGTATAGTTCCAAAATATACCAAATGTGTAAGTGTAATGGCTTCTATCCCAAGTACCATAGCCTCGTCAATACAATACCAGGTCTTCATAAACCTGACAGAGATCTACATGTAGGAGAACTCCTCCTCCACATCACAATGGTCTGGCTCTGCTTCATAAGCATCGCCATCACCTGAAACTCAACAAATCTGGTTGGTGTGTACAACACCGTCCCGTAACGTGGGAGTGAGTGATCAACTCAGTGGAACAATAAAGCATAGGTTAACATGTTATCAATTCAGTCAAGCAATAATGATAAAGCGGTACAATCAAACAATCCTAACTACTCTTATTAAATGCAAGTATGAAATGACATGATAAATGCCCTTGGCAAACCACCCTCATGCGACATCATCTTACGTTCGCGAATGCGTTCATCCTTCAGTGCTCCATATCTACCAGGCACATGTAGTGCGATGATGAGCATGATTACCGAGTAATTATTAGTCCATTTCAAACAGCAGGATTGGGAAACTAAGGTACCTCCCTTGTATAATTCCCAAACATGATCCATTCTAGGGTCGTCAGTCCTAGTTAATCTCATACGATATTATGGTTTGAGAGGCATATCGAAGGCATCACAAATGGCTCGTCACCCGTCAGCACGGATACAGATCTCACCGTATGCGGCTCAATTGCTGGCCGTCAGCTCGAATACAGGTCTCACCGTACTCAGCTCAATCGTTGGCCGTCAGCTCGAATACAGATCTCACCGTACTCGGCTTAACTCATGCTCTAGTTGCTGTGAAGGGCTCGTCGCCAATCACAGACCTTAGAGTATACTCGAAGACACTACGGAGGACTCGTCGCCCGTCAGCACAAATACAGGTCTCACCATATTCGGCTCTCGCCGTAGGTGTCGACAGCTCAAATATAGTGTCCCATACCACCATAATCGGCTCACGAGTCTGGTTGCTTACTGGTCACTACGGGGAGGCACGTGGCCCCAGCGTAAGCCGACAGCTCGACCACGGTGTCCCATACCACCATGCCCGGCTCATGAGTCTTACCAGATCGAGGTACCATGGTTAAAAGGGATTTCACTGGTAAGTTTGGTACCCTAGGTTCAAGCGGTAGCGTTCAAACATGGTGAACATACATTAGACAGATCGGGTTACTTGACAAGCTCGGCTAGCTTGAGCGTACAACAAGTTAAACGATATGAAGCGCATAAGCACTTCGTGTAGGTAACCTGTAACGCCCTGAAAATCGGGGGTCGAGCATAAACTCAACTCCCGAGTTCCAGAATATCACTTATGCAACAAAATGAATGATGATTGAATGTTGACTGTATTTGTGCATTGAACATGAGTGAGATTAAGCCAAAACAGCATATCATACTCCAGAGACAGTTAAGTTTGCATAGAAGTGTAATGCCTTCTATCCCAAGAACCATAACCCCGTCAATACAATACCAGGTCTTCATTGGCCTGTCAGAAAGTTACATGTAGGAGAACTCCTCCTCCACATCATAGAAGTCCGGCTCTGCTTTATAAGCATCGCCATCACCTGAAACTCAACAAATCTGGTGGGTGTTCGGAACACCGTCCCGTAACGTGGGAGTGAGTGATCAACTCAGTGGAACAGTAAAGCATAGGTTAACATGTTATCAATTCAATCAAGCAGTAATGATAAAGCAGTACAAATCAAACATTTCTAACTACTCTTGTTAAGTGCGAAAATGAAATGACATGATGCTGTATGCCCTTGCCAAACCACCCTCAAGCGACATCATCTTACGTTCGCGAATGCTTACTCCCTCAGTGCGCCACATCTACAAAGCACATGCGGTGCGATGATGCTCATGATTACCAAGTTTTTATTAGTCCATTTCAAACAGCAGTATTGGGAAACTAAGGTACCTCCCTTGTATCATTCCCAAACATGATCCATTCTAGGGTCGTCAATCCTAGTTAATCTCATACGATATTATGGTTTGAGAAGCGTAGTGAAGGCATCGCAAAGGGCTCGTCACCCGTCAGCGCGGATACAGATCTCACCGTATGCGGCTCAATTGCTGGCCGTCAGCTCGAGTACAGGTCTCACCGTACTCGGCTCAATCACTAGCCGTCAGCTCGAGTACAGGTCTCACCGTACTCGGCTCCACTCATACTCTAGTTGCTGTGAAAGACTCGTCGCCAATCACAGACCCTTGGAGTATACTCGAAGATACTACGGAGGACTCATCGCCCGTCAGCACCAGCACAGGTCTCACCGTACTCGGCTCTCGCCGTAAGTATCGACAGCTCGAATACAGTGTCCCATACCACCGTATTCGGCTCACGAGTTTGGTTGCGCAATGGTCACTACGGGGAGGCACATGGCCCCAGCGTAGGCCGACAGCTCGACCACGGTGTCCCATACCACCATGCCCGGCTCATGCGTCTTAGCGGATCGAGGTACCATGGTTAAAAGGGGTTTCACTGGTAAGTTTGGTACCCTAGGTTTAAGCAGTAGCGTCCAAACAGGGTGAACATGCAAAAGGCAGATCGGGTTACTTGACGAGCTCGACTAGCACGATCGCCCGTTGAGCTGCACGACATGAAGTGCATAAACAACTTCGTGTGGCCTAGCCACTGCCGACAGGCAACGCACGACTCGAGTTCGTCGAACACATCCCACGTGGCAAATGAATCTCAGCCACGAGTTCAATCCCGTTACCGATTGCCTGGGCCATAATCATAGCCCCAAACACAATCAATTGCAGATAGATAAAGCAGTAATGGATCAGGATTCAAATCATATAATCAAAGTCTGGTATTATCCGTTTAGGGCTGCCAGGGCTGTTCCACGCACTCGTTGCTCCGCTTCCCCCATCACCCATGACGGATCATACAACGTAAATATAAATTTAAACATATGCATTACATAGTTAAAATCATAAAGCAGTTGAGCATGTTATGAATCACAGCACAAGCATGAGTTTACACATGTTCAATTCCTAATCACACAACTATCCAAGGAGATCATACACATAGTTAAAAGAGGTTGAGAATCATATCTCAACACCCTTATACATTATGATTTGCTAACTACTACTCATTCAGACATTTCAAGAAACACTTAAACAAACATACATCAACATACATGACATATGTCGATCACATAGGCATTAGGCCAAATCCTTTCACTAGGGAGTTGCCCCAATCATAACACGCGTACACCCACGACGGATAGTCATGGCAAGCAGGAATCCAAGTTCCATATTCATTCAGTCATTTCCACAAACACTTGGGCCTCACATTTTAACATATATAGTGTATATTGGCTGTGGCATGACTTAGGGCAAATCCTTTCGTCAAAGGGGTATCGCCAATACAACAATCATGAATCCATGACAATTAGTCATGGCGAGCACGAATGAGAATTCTATACTCATTCAGCCACTTTCACAAACACTTAGAATACACTATTACAACATACATGGTGCATGTTAACAAAACATGTATTAGGGCTATCCTTTAGCCAAGCAAGTATTTTATCTATGTATAATATATTACTACAGCAAATAATCATGATAAATACATATACAAAATTTATACGTATACAGTATTTTCTAGAATACGCAATTTCAACATACATAGCATTTACAAGTGAACATGTATTACGGCGATTCCTTTCGCCAAACTAGTATTTTATCCATATATAGTATAATCATACATTAAATAAACATGTCAAACATTTCTCCAAAAAAAATACGTATACGGTATTTCTACGTATACCTAGAGTATGTGAAATTCCATATTCTACAACGTTAATCGAAACAGGAAACGGAAAGCACTTTGTACATGTGCAATTGCATGCAGATCATGAATCTATCATTATCTGACATTGAAAGCGTTGAAAACCCTAACCTATGCACCTAAAGTCCGCACCTTTTGTCGTAGAATCGTAACGGAGTTGATAGGTTCGCTAAGCTTCCGTATTCGGCAGTTTGGCAACCTAGAGAACGAAATAGGTTAGCTATTTCACAACCTGCAACAGTCTAAACCCCAAAACAGATTAGGGTTAGGGTTTCTTACCTAGAAACGACACCGGAAACCCCGGGAAAATGTCTGGAAAGGGGCGGTGCAGCCCGTGTGGTGGCAGGGAACGACGGCAGGGAGATTCTCCCATTTCTCCCTCACTTTCTCTCTCTTTTCCCTCTCTCAATTCCAAATTCGTATGGCTGCCATGAGAGAGGGTTTAAGGTCCTTATATAGTCTCAAAACTCACCGAAATAGACTCCTGTTCAAGTCCTGCTCAAGGGTTACTGCTAATATAGGTAATTCGTCACTTTTCCAGCTCAAAAGAGAGGTTCTGGTGGCCCTCCTTGAGCCAAACATCAGACTTAAGCTCACCACACATGGATCTACGTGGGATTACGTTTTCGACTCGATCAGATTCCCAGATCGCACGTGGCGGACCACTTTCAGTTCAACGGTCAGTGGGCCACGATCCGAAATTCCAAGTACATGTAAATGTTCTTAAAATTTTTCCTGATCCGAGGGTATAATTTGGTCTGATTGTGACGGTCTGGTTGCTTAATACTGATGCGCAAGCGAATGGTGCCAGATCACTATTCCAGATATTTATTTTGAAAAGGGAATAGTGTGTTTCACACTCCCTCGCTCCGGATCCAAACGAATGGCCGTGGGACATCGGCTGGACCTGATTTTTGAGATGATTGTCAAGCCCAGCGAGGCGGTCCTAGTTCCTCAACTTCGTATTAATCGGACTTCCGATGTACGGTCTAGACCTAATACGAAGTTTCAAGTCATTCCCGAGAGTAGCCGGGAAAAGAGTTTGGTTCTAAACTTTAGGGTAACCTAGCGTCAATGATGCTGCAAGTTTTGGGTCTTGCAGATCGTATTTAAAGCGATCCCAACGGATTTCATGGCTAATCGAGTTTCGCACTTAGTTAACTTTGTTAAATTTCTAAAGGATTTAATCCTAATTCTTTTCTGGTTGAGATGGTACTTAGGCCTTTGTAGTTTGTATGTAAAGTGATCCAAGTTTTACTACTTAGCTAGTTTAAGTTAGTGTCTAGAGTGAAAGTGCTTTGAAAAATTGAAAGCACAAGGTAGTGAAGGGTGGGATTTGTGAAGGAAATGGGTTCAGAAGCGGGTTCAGAAGCGATTTTAGACTGTGGGGTTCAGTTCTGACGAAATAATAAGGTGTTAGGAGCAACCCATTGCCTAAGGACATCTAATCCCAGGTTGGCAAAAATCCGGGATGTTACAATCTACCCCCCTTAAAACAAAATTTCGTCCCCGAAATTGGCTAAGGGTAATAAGGGAAAATTTCTATTATTTCATTTGCCTAAGACTTATTGATTTCGAGTTTCTACGCGTGGTAGGGTATATACCAGCTAGTTCATTTTAGTCTACCCCCCTTAAAACTTAATTGTTTATCCATTGCTCATACCCTGATGGTTTGTTATATTCTATTTCTTTACCTATTTGGAGCCTGGACGATAATTCCCACAATTTAGAGTAAGATAGCTGTTTTCATTATTTGACCAACACGGAGAGACGATAATAGTGGGCTCGATCTCGATACATCGATCATCTACCTGACCAGGGTAGAAGGCTCATCGTATCACTTCCGAATCCTGGTGGATCCTGGTCTTCTGCTCGGTCAAGCAGTGAGTCCATTGGTAGTCGCCCAGGATTGAGAATTGGGTCAAGCCGCGAAGGTTTCGCAGTTGTATATTTCAGTAACTCCGTAGTCCGATCACTCTAGAAACGTCGGGAATGTCCATCATTGAAAAGCTCAAATTGTCCATGTCTAAGGTTACCCTTTAGGTCTTAGTCTAAGAGAGTCCTCGTTATTATCTATGTCAAAGGAAATGGTGAATCAAGTCTTACTAGATCATCCTAAAACGGTTTCTCATAGTAGAACTTGCTAGGGCTTCTATAATGTGCGTATGTTAACAAGCACCGTTTTGATCCCGGGCCAGTGGAGTAGGGTCCACCACGTTTCCGTTGCGTCACCCAGATCAAAGAGGTGTATTAGGTGACCTAACTAGATTGGGCTCATCATGTTCTACCCCCCTTAAAATTTTAGTTTCACCCTCAAGGCTCAAGATTTATGTCCTGCTCCGTATGTCAGAACAAGGTGTAATTTAAGTCTTATCCTTGACATGAAATGAAATGCGGTCTCCCACTACATCAGTCTTGGTACCTAGGATTATAGAAAGGGGCTATCACGGATGGGTGTGAGTTTGAGGCAAGATGCCTAATTCTACCAAGGAGTTTTGTCGCGGTCCAGACTTATCCTATTTAATTATGTCTAGCTTAATAGGCAGGCTATCTTTTTACGTTCATAAACACAATATGTATGCTAACATGGCATGCGATTTGGGACCTAATCCCTAACTGTCTGTTGCCCATTTGGGCAATTCCTTAGGCCTAAAAGAGAAAGCCTCTATCAACAATATACTCCTAACACTTTTCAAAGACAAAATTATAAACTCTTAATTGTAAATGGTCTGGCCAACACGGAAAGAAAATTGTGTAGTGGGTCTGAGTCGGTTAAGCCGAATAACTAAGTCTATTATTCAATTGGCTTAGCATAATTAATTAGTCTTGTACTTTCCTTAGCCTAACCAGTAGCCTAGTCTTAATGGAGGAGTAGCGGGAATCCATAGGTGAGTCCAAAGTCGATGCTTATACGTTAGATGATTTCACTTCATTTTTAATATAAGGAAGGGTTTTATTACTTAGGGTCAAAGTTGTCTAATTGGAATTGAGTTGCCTAAAGTTGAATTTAACTACGCCCGAGCATGTCACACATGCTCAAACCAACCACAAGGGGGGTTCTAGAGTTCACGTCTTTTTTTTTTTTTTTTTTAATTGGTTGGATTTCCTATACGGTCAGGTCTGTTGAAGCACTGCTCTAGGTCCAAAACTCCGAGGGTCTATTTGTTAAACAACCATTTACTCTAAAGCTTAAGCTATCAGAGTGTGGTGGGTTAATGTATATCAAGGGACTTTATCACTTCAACACCATTTGGCCAGTGGTCTTCAGTTGTATTAAATGGGACTGGATTACTAATCCTACCTCAGGATTGGGAGTAACATGGTTGGTAGGAGGGTGGGTGAGGATTAAAATTATTGGTATAGGCTTTGTGAAATGAGTCTGGTGTTGGAAAAGGGTGAGATGGGATTTCCAAATCCCAGGAAGCAGAATTACTAAGTGTTATTTGAAAGAAAATCTCGGAATTTACTTTTAATTGCACACACTTTAAAAATACATACATCAACATACATGACATATGTTGATCACATAGGCATTAAGCCAAATCCTTTCACTAGGGAGTTGCCCCAATCATAACACGCGTACACCCACGACGGATAGTCATGGCAAGTAGGAATCCAAGTTCCATATTCATTCAGTCATTTCCACAAACACTTGGGCCACACATTTTAGCATATATAGTGTATATTGGCCGTGGCGTGACTTAGGGCAAATCCTTTCGTCAAAGGGGGGTATCGCCAATACATCAATCATGAATCCATGACAATTAGTCATGGCGAGCACGAATGAGAATTCTATACTCATTCAGCCACTTTCACAAACACTTAGAATACACTATTACAACATACATGGTGCATGTTAACAAAACATGTATTAGGGCTATCCTTTAGCCAAGCAAGTATTTTATCTATGTATAATATATTACTACAGCAAATAATCATGATAAATACATATACAAAATTTATACGTATACAGTATTTTCTAGAATACGCAATTTCAACATACATAGCATTTACAAGTGAACATGTATTACGGCGATTCTTTTCGCCAAACTAGTATTTTATCCATATATAGTATAATCATACATTAAATAAACATGTCAAACATTTCTCCAAAAAAAATACATATACGGTATTTCTACGTATACCTAGAGTATGTGAAATTCCATATTCTACAACGTTAATCGAAACAGGAAACGGAAAGCACTTTGTACATGTGCAATTGCATGCAGATCATGAATCTATCATTATCTGACATTGAAAGCATTGAAAACCCTAACCTATTCACCTAAAGTCCGCACCTTTTGTCGTAGAATCGTAACGGAGTTGATAGGTTCGCTAAGCTTCCGTATTCGGCAGTTTGGCAACCTAGAGAACGAAATAGGTTAGCTATTTCACAACCTGCAACAGTCTAAACCCCAAAACAGATTAGGGTTAGGGTTTCTTACCTAGAAACGACGCCGGAAACGCCGGAAAAATGTCTGGAAAGGGGCGGTGCAGCCCGTGTGGTGGCAGGGAACGACGGCAGGGAGATTCTCCCACTTCTCCCTCACTTTCTCTCTCTTTTCCCTCTCTCAATTCCAAATTCGTATGGCTGCCATGAGAGAGGGTTTAAGGTCCTTATATAGTCTCAAAACTCACCGAAATAGACTCCTGTTCAAGGGTTATTGCGAATATAGGTAATTCGTCACTTTTTCAGCTCAAAAGAGAGGTTCTGGTGGCCCTCCTTGAGCCAAACATCAGACTTAAGCTCACCACACATGGATCTACGTGGGATTACATTTTCGACTCGATCGGATTCCCAGATCGCACGTGGCGGACCACTTTCAGTTCAACGGTCAGTGGGCCACGATCCGAAATTCCAAGTACATGTAAATGTTCCTGAAATTTTTCCTGATCCGAGGGTATAATTTAGTCTGATTGTGATGGTCCGGTTGCTTAATACTGATGCGCAAGCGAATGGTGCCAGATCACTATTCCAGATATTTATTTTGAAAAGGGAATAGTGTGTTTCACACTCCCTCGCTCCGGATCCAAACGAATGGCCGTGGGACATCGGCTGGACCTGATTTTTGAGATGATTGTCAAGCCCAGCGAGGCGGTCCTAGTTCCTTAACTTTGTGTTAATCGGACTTCCGATGTACGGTCTAGACCTAATACGAAGTTTCAAGTCATTCCCGAGAGTAGCCGGGAAAAGAGTTTGGTTCTAAACTTTAGGGTACCCTAGCGTCAATGATGCTGCAAGTTTTGGGTCTTGCAGATCGTATTTAAAGCGATCCCAATGGATTTCATGGCTAATCGAGTTTCGCACTTAGTTAACTTTGTTAAATTTCTAAAGGATTTAATCCTAATTCTTTTCTGGTTGAGATGGTACTTAGGCCTTTGTAGTTTGTATATAAAGTGATCCAAGTTTTACTACTTAGCTAGTTTAAGTTAGTGTCTATAGTGAAAGTGCTTTGAAAAATTGAAAGCACAAGGTAGTGAAGGGTGGGATTTGTGAAGGAAATGGGTTCAGAAGCGGGTTCAGAAGCGATTTTAGACTGTGGGGTTCAGTTCTGACGAAATAATAAGGTGTTAGGAGCAACCCATTGCCTAAGGACATCTAATCCCAGGTTGGCAAAAATTCGGGATGTTACACAACCACTATCGCCAACCGAAGTACGACTAGAGTTTGTCGAACCCATCTCACGTGGCAAATGGATCATAGCCACGAATCCAATTCTGGTACCGATTGTCTGAACTATAATCATAGCCCAAAACACAATCAATTGCAGATAGATAAAGCAGTAATGGATCAAGATTCAAATCATACAATCAAAGTCAGGTATTATCCGTTTAGGGCTGCCAGGGCTATTGCACGCACTCGTTGCTCCACTCCCCCATCACCCATGACGGATCATACAACGTAAATATGAATTTAAACATATGCATTACATAGATAAATCATCAAAGCAGTTGAGCATGTTATGAAGCACAACACAAGCATGAGTTTGTACATATTCAATTTCTAATCACACAACTATCCAAGGAAAACATACACATAGTTAAAAGAAGTTGAGAATCATATCTCAACACCCTTATACATTACAATTTGCTAACTACTATTCATTCAGACATTTCAACAAACACTTTAAAAGACATACATCAACATACATGACATATGTTGATCACATAGGCATTAGGCCAAATCCTTTCACTAGGGAGTTACCCCAATCATAACACGCGTACACCCACGACGGATAGTCATGGAGAGTAGGAATCCAAGTTCCATATTCATTTGAACATTTTCACAAACACTTGGGCTACACATTTCAACATATATAGCGTATAGTGACCGTGGCGTGATTTAGGGCAAATCCTTTCGTAAAAGGGGTCTCGCCAATACAACAATCATATATCCATGACAATTAGTCATGGCGGGCTCGAATGAGAATTCTATACTCATTCGGTCATTTTCACAAACACTTAGAATACACTATTACAACATACATGGTGTATGTTAGCAAAACATGTATTAGGGCTATCCTTTCGCCATGCAGGTATTTTATCCATGTATAATATATTCATGCAGCAAATAATCATGGCAAATACATCTCCAAAATTTATACGTATACGGTACTTTCTATAATACACAATTTCAACATACATAGTGTATATAAGCAAAACATGTATTAGGGCGAGTCCTTTCGCCAAACAAGTAATTTATCCACATATAATATATTCATACAACAATTAATCATGTCAAACACATTTCCAAAATTTGTACGTATACGGTACTTTCTACAAATACCTAAAGTATGTAGAATTCCATATTTTCATCTTTAATCGAAACGAAAAACAAACAGCATTTTGTACATGTGCAATTGCATGCAGTTTATGAATCTATCATTATCTGACAATGAAAGCGTTGAAAACCATAACCTATACACCTAAAGTCCGCACCTTTTGTCGTAGAATCGTAACGAAGTCGATAGGTTTACTAAGCTTTCATCTACGGTAGTTTGGCAACCTATAAAACAACATAGGTTAGCTATTTCATAACCTACAACCACCCAAGCCCCAAATCAGATTAGGCTTAGGGTTTCTTACCTAGAAACGGAGCTGGAATCGCCGGGAAAGCGATTAGAACGGAGTGGTGGAGCTCGTGGAGCGGCAGGGAAGCATGGCAGGGAGGTTCTCCCACTCGTCCCACACTTTCTCTCTCTTTTCTCTCTTCCCTCTCTAGGGTTTCTCTTAAATTCGTATGGCTGCAATGAGAGAGGGTTTAAGGTCCTTATATAGCCTAAAAACTCACCGAAATAGACTCTAGGTCAAAGTATACTTAGGTTATAACCAAAGCGGGTCAGTTTCAGCTCAACGGAGGACTTCTGGCGGGCCTCCTTGAGGCAAAGGTCAGACTTAAGCTCACCGACACCGGATCTAGGTGGAGTTAAGTTTTCGTTTCGGTCGGGATTCCAGATCACGCGTGGAGGACCAGTTTCAGTTCAACGGTCAGTGGATCTCGATCGGAGATTCCGAGTACATGTAAATGTGTATGAAATTTCTCCTGATCTGAGGGTGTAATTTAGTCTGATTCTGACGGTCTGGTTGCTTAAAACTGATCCGCAAGCAACACGTGCCAGATTACTATTCAAGATATTTATTTTGTAAAGAAAACAAGTGTTTTCACACTCTCTCGCTCCGGATCAAGCGAACAGCCATGGGACACTGTCTGGATTTGATTTCTGAGATGGTTGTCAAGCCGAGCAAGGCGGTCCTAATTCCTTAACTTTGTGTTAATCGGACTTCCGACGTGCGGTCCAGATCTGATACGGAGTTTCGAGATGCTCCTGAGAGCAACCGGGTAATGAGATTGATCCTAGATTTTAGGGTAACCTAGCGCCAATGATTCTGCAAGTTTTGGGTCTTGCAGATCGTATTTAAAGTGATTGGTGCTAATTTCACAGGTACTCTAGTTTAACATTGGCTAATTCTCGCCTAATTTCTAAAGGATTTAGTCTTGAGTAATTTCTGTCTGAGGTGGTACCTGGGCCTTTGTAGTTTGTATATAAAGTGATCCAAGTTATACTACTTAGCTAGTTTAAGATAGTGTCTAGGGTGAAAGTGCTTAGAAAATTTGAAAGAACAAGGTGGTGAAGGGTGGGATTTGTGAAGGAAATGGGTTAAGAAGCGATTTTAGACTGTGGGATTCAATTCTGACGAGTTAATAAGGTGTTAGGATCGACCCATTGCCTAAGGACTTCTAATCCCAGGTTGGGAAAAATCCGAGCTATTACATAATAGCAGAAGCAGTAACGCATCAATCTCAGTCAGAGATGTCTATCATTTTCGCAGCAACAATGATCACACCTATTATTGTCTCTTGAGGCATTTTAAGGCAGTCTAGTCAAACCCTAAAAGGCTAAGCCTTAAAAAGGGCTAGCTACGCATAAGACCTATCATTTTCGCCATTCGGGCAGCGGCGAGAAGCCAGTGGCCCTAAAAAGCCCGTGAAGGCCATTGTATGCATACCTATCCGGGCAACTGATGAAGCCAGCGACTAAAAGCCTGAAAGGCTAAAAATCCTCAAATGGCCAGTCACGCGTAAGACCAATGCCGTCTATATAGCTTTCCGGCAACGTCACGAGGAATGGAGGAAAATTCCCTCTCATGAATGGGCTCAACCTTGTAGAAGAAGAAAAAGCGGGCCGCAGTGTGAGCTCTTTAGCCATGTCCATAGATAGGCCAACCATGTGTAAGACTCTCTAGATCTTTGGCTCGATTTTAGTACTAACTCATGAGGAATGGCTTAAACCTACTCATTGATAGACTAGAAGCCCAGGATTTGGTACCCTAAAGGTCGCCTTGTGAGCTCTGTGAACTCTAGAGAGTTACCGTGGCCAACCCTGTATGTAATTCCAACCGAGTTCTCGGCCCTGGTAGCTTCACTTGGCCCATCTGATGGACCGTGATTTGTGAACTCCCCAGGCAATGAGAAGTCCAGCGAACTCCTAAGAGTTACAGAGACCATCACATAAGACCACTTGACTCACTACGTAAGAGTTTAAGAAACTGCGTATGCTCCACTACTCAAGAGCTTAAACTGTGTGTGACTAACTAAATTAAAATTTAGTACCGCCAATTAAGATAAGGATCATTTAGGAAATCCTTTTCTAATAAAGCATAAAAGGATTAAGCAGTAATCAAAATGAACATTATATTCACAGTAGCAAAATATAATGTATTGAAGTTATACATTTCAGAATTCCCCTGTAATGCCCAGTACTGCTAAATATTGATTCAAACTTCCTTGAAAATTAACTTGAGCAGTTTCATGTTCCAGTCTGGCAGTCGAAATCATCCTTGCAGGATCTGGGATACCAACTAACTTTTCCTCCAAAGAAGCAATCAATTCTTCATTCTTAATCAGTTCGGATCTTTCAGAATCCACAAAATGAAGGCTACAATCTATCTGTTCTTACATTCTCTCAATGTTCAGATCCTCCTCTGAACTTTGCTTCTCTAGTTGAGTTATTTCTTGCTTCAGGAGAGAAATGCGATCTTGGATAGCTGTCTTATTATCAGTAAAAGTCTTCAATTGCTCGCGCAGAGATAAGTGTTCTTGATCATGGTGAGACACAATTGGAGCAAGCTGAGAAACTTTCTCTCTAGAACATGTAAGAAGCTGCTTGTAGTCTAAGAGTTCAGGTGGAGCAATCATGGCTTTAGCTAATGACAGAAAAACTATTGAATTATGAAACCTGAGAAGAGCATCGCGTACAGAGGAAACATCAACTTTGGCCATTCGTGCGACACTATCCAGGACATCCAAAGCAGTAGTCAGATCGGACCATTGATCAGGATTCTTGAACATCTCAACAATAGCCAATAAGGAGTTTCTGATCAGCGCCAATTTATACCCAGAAATCTTCTTGAGTGACGACGCGTTCAGTGAAGTGCCAATAGAGCCAGAACTTGGTGCACCGCTTTGAGATAAATTTCCTATTAAGAAATATAAAGTTATGGTAGAAGTTTATGTGCAGTCAATCTAAGAAAGTGTAGACAAGGAAAAGGAAATACCTTCCGCCAGTATTGGAACAGCGGGCAGTTGCGTCTCTCCAGCAAGGGAAGGATTAAGTACTACCATCTCAGCGAAAGATGGAGCCCTAGCTTCAGTACTCGAATTGATGGTGGTAGAGGTGGGTAGAACAATTGATTCCACTGGAAAAACCATTTCGCGTCCAGCACTTAGAGCAACAATGGTAGGAGTGGGTAAATTGGTTGACTCCTCTGGAAAAGCAATCCCCCGTGCCACTACTCGCGGAGGCATTGATGATTTTGGTGAGGCTTTTGGTTCAACAGGGGGTAAATCCAGAGGAGAAGCACTATCTGCCTCCGTATTTGCAACATGATCGTCTGAAATAAGATGCATAAGACAAGAAATAAAGAAAGACAAAAGTAAATAACAGTATCAAGACTTCCTTACATGGTGAATATTCATATTCCCCATAGTCCAGTGGTTCTTCTTCTTCCCTTACCACAGAAGAAATCTTTGCAAGAACGGCTTCAGAAGTTGAAAGAATATGTCCCTCATTAGTGAGGATATCTTCTGCAATTATATCATCTTCGCCACTGATATCCACTTCTCCCTCCTCATAGTCATTCTCCTGACCCTCTCCTCCTACATTGCTTTCCTCGGAGGAAGTATGTCTAGACGAAGAAGTTGAATCTTCTCCAACAGTGTCTTCTGTGCTTGACTCCTCGACAACAACCTGTTTTCCTTTAAAGGGAAGAGATTGAGAGCTTTTTGGTTGAATATCTGCAGCAACCGAAACCGGAGGAGTAATAGTAGTAGTCTCTCCTAGAGGAGAAGCTTGAGCACGTGTACGAGACCTCGTCATCGGAGAAGAAGTTGGCTGCTGATGAGGATGTCAGTCCTGCAGACAGGAGAAGGAGTTGACCGCTGTCGAGAAAGATTAGTCTTAGAAACGGGAGAAGAAATTGGCTGTTGCTGAGGATGAATAGAAGAAGAGGGTTGATCCTGAGGATTGGCGATATCATCTGGTTGAAGGAAAGCCTCTTCTGCAGTTCTTCGTTGTGGACGATGGAGAGGGATTTGTTCAAATTCGTGAATATCACCATATGTTGTCCATCCTTCAAGGGTATTATCGGGTTTTATTTCACGAATAGGTTCGTCCATAGAAATCTGAATATTGTGATGACCGGCAGTGGGGGCATGACTGGTCTCTGTGATAAAACCAACTCCCGCTTCGATGATTTGACCCTTAAGCACGGGAGGTAGAAGCCATACGGGTCTAGACACTGGCAGACATTTTCTGACCAAGTATGACTGGTGCACCCACCATCTCATATGATTGTATGATGCTCTCGGGGTATGATCACACCCTGGAATGATGAATGAAGAATTAGCTCGGCCCAATAATTGCTTCCAAATCATCGCCTAGTTAAAAGGGCCGGTCCCATAACTTCGTATTCTGCGGGTCACTAGTCCGCAATCTTCCGGCACTGCCTGATCAAAACCAAATTGACGGGCAAAGTGACTAGGGTAATACGACTCTCACCAGAATTCGGTCCCTTCTCTCAGTGGAAGACTACACGATCTAATCGATACAAAGAATCCTCTCTCTGCTAAAGAGATCGATTCTATGTCTGCCTTATCCGTATCTACGATGTAACAAGGTAGGCCAAAGTGGAAATAGTTTATCTTGTCATCCGAGGAAATGACATCTTTTGCCCAGTCACAGGATCTCTTTGCCATAGATCTCTTTTGGAAGAAGTGGAGAGGAACTTTGGAAGGGTGGACATAGGCTTTTTCTAGTACTTCAAAAGTCCAGGGGAAGTAGACACCAAGCCAACCTAAGAAGTAATGCCATGGCATGTAAGTTGAAGCAAAACCGACAGAGGGACTTTTTATATAGCACGCAATCTCTCCGAAATCTCTATAGATTGAACAAAGAACGGGGGGAGCAAGAGAATACTTGGTTCCCTTGACCATGGCACCTGCAACAACAAAAAGTGAAGGACGAATAGCATTTGCTGATTTAAAACTGGGGAAGACCACCACGCTTAGCCAGTATGCGATGAATGCTGCCAGTTCCCCATAGACAGAGTATTCAGCATGACCACTTATACTCTTTCTGTAACGTTCGAGTTCTCGTGAATGACTGCCAGTAAACCTGAAGGGATAGGTAAATGAAATTATAATTATGTATAGATATATCAAGTCGCCATGAAGAGAGAGTGGAGAAGAAAGGAATTACTTGAAAGCTCTGCTGAAGTGAGCTAGCCACTGCATGGGAGGAATCTTGTGGATATTCGGGAATTTTGACATCTCCCTGAAGAGTTCGGTAGTCGATTCTGAAATAAAGGGGATACGATTAGGAGAGGAGATAAAAGAGAATTCCTCATTAGTGGGAACAAATTCATCAAGGAACTTGCCGGTTATTGGTAAGCCGCAAATCCTGTGAATATCCCAGAGTGTGATACTCATTTCACCCTCAGGAAGATGGAAGGAATTGGTGGAAGGGCACTAATAGTTGAGGAATGCCTTCAAAATAGAAGGTTCCTTGTAGAAGGAATGTGATGTAGCTTCCATCGCATGGAGAATGTCGATCTTCGACAAAGTCATAGTATGCTTCGCCAAAACCGCGGTAGCCCACTCAGAATAGTAGTTGCGAGGAGTCAAAATACCCCTTGTTCTAAATTCTTCCGGACTCCAAATGAAAGGGCGGTGACTGAAACGTTGCTTGAGTGTCTCATAAAAGCAAGTTGGATAGAAACTATGAACGTCATAGAAGGGAACAAGGAATATCATGGGATGAATGCTGCTTGTTTTCTGTCGAGGTTTTGGTGGCTACAAAATGCCTTCTAATAGTCTTGGCTCCTTGAATGACCAAGATTTATGTAGGCTAATCTTTCTACAGTGAGGTGATCCCTGGGTTCGCAGACCAACATAAAGTGATGGCGGTGAATGTTGATCAGAATTGTGATGATGCCCTGTTTATAGGGGTTGTAAAATTGAATGACACCCTGAACGGCATGGACAAATTCCTAAGAGTTGTGGAGTTTCTTCCTATTGTGCTCTTTAATCTTCTCTTGAAACTCTTGGGCTTTGTTTTGACGATGCTTCTTGGGTCTGGAAGGAGGAGGGGTCTCTTCTCTAGTAGGAGGCTTTTAACTGATTGTCTAATAATGTGTTGTTGTCTTCAACCATTCATCCCAATCATACTCATGACTGTGCCTTGGAGGCATTTTCATATCGCCAATGGCGATAGCCCTGTGGAAGGGAGATGATAATGACTCAATACATGCGGTGAAGTCAAATGTGGGGAGTATTGGTTCTTTTATTTAAACAGGTCGTCTAGCAGTCGTCTGAATCGCTTACGCAGGGCTTGAGCTGGAGAGGATGGTTGTAACATCCCATATTTTTGCCAACCTGGGATTAGACATCCTTAGGCAATGGGTCGATCCTAACACCTTATTAACTTATCAGAACTGAATCCCACAGTCTAAAATCTCTCCTTAACCCATTTCCTTCACAAATCCTACCCTTCACCACCTTGTTCTTTTATTTTTTCTAAGTACTTTCACCCTAAACGTTATCTTAAACTAGCTAAGTAGTATAACTTGGATCACTTTATCTACAAACTACAAAGGCTAGGTACCACCTCAGACTGAAATTACTCAGGACTAAATCCTTTAGAAATTAGGTGAGAATTAGCCAGTGTGAAACTAGAGTACCCGTGAAATTAGTACCAATCACTTTAAATACAATATGCAAGACCCAAAACTTGTAGAATCATTGACGCTGGGGTACCCTAAAATCTAGGATCAATCTCATTACCCGGCTGCTCTCGGGAGCATCTCGAAACTTTGTATCAGATCTGGACCGCACGTCGGAAGTCTGATTTACACGAAGTTAAGGAATTAGGACCGCCTTGCTGGGCTTGACAACCATCTCTAAAATCAAATCCAGATAGTGTCCCAGCGCTATTCACTTGAGCTCGGAGTGAAGAGTGTGAGAAATGTGAAATTAATTCAAAATAAAATATCTCAAATAGTAATCTGGCACCTCTCACTTGCGGATCAGTTTTAAGCAACCAGACTGTCAGAATCAGACCACATTACACCCTTGGATCAGGAGAAATTTCATACACATATCCATGTACTCGGAATCTCCGATCGAGATCCGTTGACCGTTGAACTGAAACTGGTCCGCCACGCGTGATCTGGAATCCCGACTGAAATGAAAACTTAAATAAACGTAGATGAGCTTAAGTCCGACCTTTGGCTCAAGGAGGCCCGCCAGAAGTACTCCGTTGAGCTGAAACTGGCCCGCTTTGGTTATAACCTAAGTATACTTTGACTTGGAGTCTATTTCGATGAGTTTTTAGGCTATATAAGGACCTTAAACCCTCCCTCATTGCAGCCATACGAATTTGAGAGAAACCCTAGAGAGGGAAGAGAGAAAAGAGAGAGAAAGTGTGGGAGATGTGGGAGAATCTCCCTGCCTTGTTTCCCTGCTACTATCCATACTTAACCGCTCCGTTCTTATCGCTTTCCCGGTGATTCCGGCTCCGTTTTTAGGTAAGAAACCCTAACCCTAATCTGTTTTGGGGTTTTAATAGTTGTAGGTTATGAAATAGCTAACCTATTTCCTTCTATAGGTTGCCAAACTGCCGAATACGGAAGCTTAGCAAACCTATCGGATCCGTTACGATTCTACGACAAAAGGTGTGGACTTTAGGTGTATAGGTTATGGTTTTCAACGCTTTCAATGTCAGATAATGATAGATTCATGATCTACATGCAATTGCACATGTACAAAGTGTTGTCTGTTTTCCGTTTCGATTAAAGATGAAAAATATGGAATTTTACATACTCTAGGTATTTGTAGAAAGTATTGTATACGTATAAATTTTGAAAATGTGTTTGCCATGATTATTTGTTGTATGAATATATTATATATGGATAAAATACTTGTTTGGCGAAAGGGCTCCCCCTAATACATGTTTTGCTAATATACACTATGTATGTTGTAATAGTGTATTCTAAATGTTTGTGAAAATGGCTGAATGAGTATAGAATTCTCATTCGTGCTCGCCATGACTAATTGTCATGGATATATGATTGTTGTATTGGCGATACCCCTTTGACGAAAGGATTTGCCCTGAATCACGTCACGACCACTATACGCTATATATGTTGAAATGTGTAGCTCAAGTGTTTGTGAAAATGTTCAAATGAATATGGAACTTGGATTCCTACTTTCCATGACTATCCGTCGTGAGTGTGCGCGTGTTATGATTGGGGCAACTCCCTAGTGAAAGGATTTGGACTAATGCCTATGTGATCAACATGTGTCATGTATGTTGATGTATGTATTTTAAAGTGTTTGTTGAAATGTCTGAATGAGTAGTAGTTAGTAAATTGTAATGTTTAAGGGTGGGTGTTGAGATATGATTCTCAACTTCTTTAATTATGTGTATGATTTCTTTAGATATCTGTGTGATTAGGAATTGAATATGTACAAACTCATGCTTATTTGTACTTCATAACATGCTCAATTGATTGTATGATTTTATTTATGTAATGCATATGTTTAAATTCATGTTTATGTTGTATGATCCGTCATGGGTGATGGGGGGGTCGAGCAACGAGTGTGTACAACAGCCCTGGCAGCCCTAAACGGATAATATCAGACTTCGATTGTATGATTTGAATCTTGTTCCATTACTACTTTATCTATCTGCAATTGATTGTGTTTGGGGCTATGATTATACTCCAGACAATCGGTACCAGAATTGAATTCGTGGCTGTTATTCGTTTGCCACGTGAGATGTGTTAGACGAACCCGAGTCGTACTTCGGTTGGCGATAGTGGTTGGCCACGCGAAGTGCTTATGCACTTCATGTCGTCCAACTTGTTGTGCGCTCGAGCTAGCCGAGCTCGTCAAGTAACCCGATCTGTCTTATGTATGTTCACCATGTTTGAACGCCTCTGCTTGAACATAGGGTACCAAACTTACCAGTGAAATCCCTTTTAACTGTGGTACGTCGATCCGCAAAGACTCATGAGCCGGGCATGGTGGTATGGGACACCGTGGTCGAGCTGTCGGCCTACGCTGGGGCCACGTGCCTCCCCGTAGTGACCAATGAGCAACCAGACTCGTGAGCCGATTATGGTGGTATGGGACACTATATTCGTGCTGTCGGCCTACATTGATAAGGTGATGGGGGAGCAGTGTAACCTATGTGCGTAACAGCCCTGCAGCCCTTTGTAGTGACCTCGAGCATACTCTGAATTTGAGGTGAGGCGACGAGTGCTGCCGCATTGTATAGAGTATGAACTAGGCCTATATCTATATAGTGATGAACCGTTAAAAAGGTGATGGGGGAGTGGTGTAACCTTTGTGCGTAATAGCCCTGACAGCCTTTGCAGTGACCTAGAAATATACTATCGTATGAGATTATCTAGGATTGACGACCCTAGAATGAATCATGTTTGGGAATGATACAAGGGAGGTACCTTAGTTTTCCAATCCTGCTGTTTGAAATGGACTAATAATTACTCGGTAATCATACTCATCATCGCACTGCATGTGCCTGGTAGATGTGGAGCACTGAGGGATGAACGCATTCGCGAACATAAGATGGTGTCGCAAGGGTGGTTTGGCAAGGGCATACATCATGACTGCATTCATACTTGCATTAATAAGAGTAGTTAGAAGTGTTTGATTTTATTGCTTTATCATTATTGCTTGACTGCATTGATAACATGTTAACCTATGCTTTATTGTTCCACTGAGTTGATCACTCACTCCCACGTTACGGGACGGTGTTGTATACACCAACCAGATTTGTTGAGTTTCAGGTGATGGCGATGCTTTGAAGCAGAGCCGAACCACTACTATGATGTTAAGGAGGAGTTTTCCTACAAGTTACTCTCTGACAGGTCTATGAAGACCTGGTATTGTATTGATGGGGCTATGGTACTTGGGATAGAAGACATTACACTTCCTCACATGTGGTATACTTTAGAACTGTACTTGTAATTATTTAACCTGGTAACATTATCACACTCTGGAGACCCACCACTATTTTTATATTGTATATATATCTATCATAGTCTTCCGCTTGCAATTTAACTGTCTCTGGAGTATGATATGCTGTTTTGGCTTAATCTCACTCATGTTCAATGCACTAATACCGACAACATTCAATCATCATTCATTTTGTTGCATAGGTGATGCGTTGGAACTCGGGAGTTGAGTTTATGCTCGACCCCCGATTTTCAGGGCGTTACAATGGTAGTTCTGTTGCTTGAGGAGTTGCCATCTGATAAGCTTCAGTGTTTGACAGTTCTCGTTATGAGGGTTGATCAGAAGAAGGATCGACGGCAATGAAAGTTCTTTTGGTTTGGGCCATGATTAAATATGAGGAAATTGTGCTAAAATCGAGAAGAATTGATGAAGTGGCAGTTGTGCGGATCGCGCAACGAACGGGGTGTTACGCGGGTCGAGCAACAGATTAGGCGTTGTGCGGGCAGCGTAACTATTAGAAAGCCTTGCACAACGAATGAATCATTGTGCGGGTCGAGCAACAAGTATCAGTTGCTCGAGGAAAATTTTTGCAAGAGCTCCGCTGCAAAATGGAAGAATGAGAAAATGAACCACGTTTGGATATTCATAGAAATTTGGGCAGAGTACCGTACTCGGGTAGGCGTTGCGTGGGTCGCGCAACAGTCTTAAGAGCAGCAGAAATGGGAAGAAAAAAGGGGGATTGATCCTGATTCTTTGGAACAAAGAACGGATAAAGGGGGCATCTGTTGGAGCATAAAAAATCATGAAGGGGAGAAAGATTCAAGAATGAAAGCTGGACATAGAATGAAAGGAATGCATGAAAGAACATTTTAGTCAGTTGCACGGATTGCACAACAAAGAAGCTCCGTTGCGCGGATCACGTAACCAGAAGACATCATTGCTCGGGTCGCGCAACCAAGGAAGTCTGTTGCGCGGGTCGTGCCACTAGTAAACACTGTTGCGTGGGTCGCGCAATCAACAAAAGAAAGGCAGTAAGAAGAATGATCTTCTCTAAGTGCAAAGTAGGTTCGAGGGCACGAGAATTGAGGATTGGCATGTGTGAAGAACCTATAAATACCCCATTCCCCCTCTCATTTGGGGATCAAAGATTTCAGAGAAAAGAGCAGAGCGATTGAAGGTAGAAGAACAGAGAGAAGGGTCGGTTGCGTGGATCGTGCAACGTGTCTATTCGTTGTGCGGATCGCGCAACATCTCTTTCGAGTTGCACAGATCGCGCAACACACTTATGAGTTGCGCGGATAGCGCAACTGGCATTTTGGTTGCGCGGGTTGCACAATTGCAGGGAGCATTCAAGTCGAGCCTTCATCTCCACAAGTTCTTCTTTGGAAAGAAGAAATTCCTCCTAAGTATTGGGAGATGATCGAAATAGCACCGGAATGCTGCCGAAATTTCTATCTTATTGAAGATTGGCTGATCAATTCAGCAATTCCTCCTAAGTATTAGGAGATGGTTAAAATAGTGTCGAGATGCTGCCGGATTTAAGATTGGACATATAAAACTTGCTAATTGTAATTTATTATTTTGACCTATCTTAGAATCAAGGGATATTAAAGGGATGTAAATGAATTCAGCAATAATAATATGATGATTGATTCATGTTCATTATCTGTGTTCTACTCAAATAAGATAATCTCCCAAATATAACGCATTTGTTTTCTTGTCGAAACAAAGATAAAAACATTCACCACATAACTCAGAGAATTATGGTGGTTCGATGTGTCAACAACTGTTCTAAAACAGCTACACCTACTCCACTCCAAAAATTACTCTTCACATAATCTTGGCTTTCACTATGAAAAAGGTTTTCTCAGGTCACCTTAAAACTTGATACACTTGTGATTTTACCGGGCTATCACAATAAAACCCTTCACTGAGATTTTCAGGCTATCTCAGACAAAACCTACAGTGAGATTTTCTGTCTATCTTAGAAAAACCAAATAAAGAATTGAAGGTATACTTATCTTCACCATAGAAGACGTTTCAGAAGCTGTAGTCGAAGAATAACTTTTCTTGAATGTCGATTGTTCAATGTTTAGTCAAATAGAAAAGGTCCAGGGTTCTACTGATTTTAATTAAGTTCAAACCAATGACTACTTGAGTGAATTCTCTTAAATCTCAAAAGAAGAGTGGTATTTATTCTCTTTAGAATCAGAATGAAAGAATATGAGATTAAGGGAATTAAATAAAAGCTATAAATAAAATTTATAAATACTGTTCAATAATTTGCTAATAACTAGAGTTTCACTCTCTCTTACAAAAGAAATTTGATAATAATAATTGATGTTTCGAATTGAGATAGAACCTCAATTTATAAGCAAAGAAGTTGAATCTTCGACTAGCCCGAGGCAGTCTTCGACTAGTCGAAGAAGACCGAATTTTGTTTAACAGATTTTGGATCGCGCGGGATAAGATTTATCCAAACTTCGACTAGCCCAAGGACCAGTTCGACTAGTCGAAGAGCTTTGTTCGACTAATCGAATTTGGTTTTCGACTGATCGAAGATCCCAAAATCCGAAACAATTTAGTTGCTGGACTTCGAGCTGAATTCTCTTAGGCTAGTCGAAGATCAGTCTTTGACTAGTCGAACAAAAAAAATAGTTTCTCTTTTACTTGAACTTGGACTGGCCGAGAAAACTCAGACTAGTTGAACCAAACCTTAGGCTGGTCGAATTCCAAGCAAACACAAGTGTAAAAACCCAATTTAAATAATTTTTGAAAGCACCTAAACCTAACATCTTTCTAAGGTTTTATACAACCTGAGATATGTGAAATATCTGAACTTCTTTGTCTTGAACTTGATCACTAACTTCATCTTGACTTTTAAGCTTGATCTTGTACTTAAATATTAGTTGATCTTTAGCTTGATCTTCGCTTGAGAATGTACCAGACTTGAGCTTGATCTTTTATTGAGAATTTACTAGACTTGAAGATCTGTTAACAATTTATTTTGATCATACAAAATTTGACAACTAAAGAGTGCCTTAATCATTTTAGCACTTACAATCTGCCCCTTTGTCAATTTCGTGAAAAAACACATATCATTACAAATAAGAGAATAATGAAGTTTTGTAATATTGTTGTAGAAGATTTTTGAAGTTCTCAAAATGTTACTACTCCCCCTCAATTAGTACTTCCCCTGTAGCAATCCATGGCATAAAACATTCCATATCATAAGGCATTCCATAGCATATAACATTCTTCAATCAAACATGACATGCATTCTTCAATCAACTACATGACATGCAACAACAATTTTCAGCTACATTTTTCCATAGCCTAAATGACATGCATTCTCCAATCAACTCTCTCCCTTTTTGTCACAAGTTGACAAAGGAAGAATGAACTAACTATCAAGTAAACTGGATAAATAATGAAAATAACCAACAAGTAAACTTGATACTTAATGAATATATAGCTAGGAGATAATTGAAGTAGGAATTAAGCATAAGAAATAACCATATGAAAATAGAAATATTAGGAAAGCATATGACAATAAGGTGTTTAGGGAGTCTAAGGAAATCATCCAAGCACCATCAAAAACAAAGTTTAAAGATTACATATCCATAAAAATTAGTTCTATCAAAAGATAAATAATCTTAATCTGACCCAGATGAGGAAGGATAAGGCATTGGTGAGTCAAGTTGATTCAAACTCTGGCTGATGCGATGAAAATACTTCTTCATGTACTTTATTGAAAACTTGTGGGTTTGAACCAAATTTTCCTGTGAGAGATGTAGTGCTTCAACATTCTCCTTTAGAGATTTAAGACGGTCATAAACCTGAGAGGGCTGATAATCAGGATCATCTGGATTATCAGATTCCTCCAATATATAAAAAATATCATCCATCGTTGTATCTTCAAGTTGTTGTGCTTCCTTCTCTTCTTCACTTTGGCTAGGAAGAAGTTTCAAGTTCATCGTATTCAAAGTAGCATTATTAAGAGGGAGTTCTGATTCTGGTGCCTTAGATGATGAGATATGAACATTATAGTGCAAAGCGAGGCAAGTCATAAGGTATGAAAATGGAATCGAACCATGCTTGGGATGCAAGCGAAACTAAATAATGATGTAATAGATTAAATAAGGAAGACAAACTTGTATGCCCGACACAACAAAATGAAGAACTTGAGCCATAAAGGGAGTAAGTTCAAACTTATTCTCTAATCGAGGATAGACATTGGAAGTAAAGATTATGTGTGAAACTCTATACTTAAGGAGCATTTGGTTTGCAGGGAGGGCATTACCCGACTTCCATTCGGCATTAAAGTGACACAATTTATGTGTTATTGCTTGCTTCTCAGTATTGGTCATTTTGTCAGTTAAATTGGCAATAGGAATGCCGTCGACCGTAACTGTAATTTCAATCAATGCTGAAATAATGTATCGAGTAACTGTGAATGTCCCTTCAACGAATTTAATTGTGAATGTTAGATCATCAAGGGACACATCACATATTGATGCATACATTCCCTGTGCAATGGAGCAGTAAGTCATTCCTCCCCAACCAAAAATGCGTTCCCAACCGATTTCGGTGAAAATTGGAACAAGATCAAAGGACGAAATATGATCAAGATTAACTAATCTCTCGATGATAATGTCCCTTGTGCAGAAATCCTTAACATGCTTCGAATCATCTTCGGGGCCCCTTAATGTTCTCACACCAAGTGGAGTCAACCTAGATGATGAGGTACTAAAGCATTTGCGTGCCATTTTCTTTGATCGAGACTCCATTTTGTTTTTCACAAGAAAGATATCAAAGAAGGTGAAAGAAAAGAAGCTAGATCAGTTTATGAAGAAAACCCACCTCAAAGAGGTTTCAAATAAAGAATATAACACCCAAAAGAGATTATGTAGCAAAGATTTAATAAATACTAGAAGGAAATTGGAAGAAAAACACTTACAAACAAGATTGGGTGATGGGTTAGTCGAGTGAGGCACCGGCTAGCAGAGGAAGAAGAAGAGAAATGAAATAGAAAAAGTGATTTTTCTCCTTTTTAGGTTAAATCGCGTGATCTTCGATTGGTCGAGTATGTGCTCAACTGGTCGAGTATATACACTGACTAGTCGAAAATCACAAATTTTTGAATTTTTGACTTATTTATTTTAAAATTTATAATTATTATCATTTTATGCATTTAATAGAAAAAAAACATAAATAAGCAATGCATAAAAAGAAACAAGATAATTATTTAATAATGCACGAACCAATATCATGCTTTAAGTTGGAAAATCTATTTCTGTCAAGTGGTTTGGTTAGTATGTCTGCAAGCTGCTTCTCTGTTTGAATGTATTCAAGCATGATAGACTTGTCTTCAACTAATTCTCGAATATAATGGTATCAAATATCTATATGTTTCATATGAGAATGTTGGATTGGATTTTTTGAGATATTATAGCGCTTGAATTATTGTAGTACAATGTCATTGTATCGTGTGCAATTCCTTAATTTGCCAACATTCTTTTCATCCAAATTAGCTGAGTGCAAGCATTTCTTGCTGCAATGTATTCAGCTTCGGCTGTAGATAGAGATCATGAATTTTATTTCTTGCTAAGCTAAGATACTAAGCAGTTCCCTACGTAGTAACATCCACCATCGGTAGATTTTCGATCATCAATATTTCCTGCCCAATTTGCATCAGTATATCTGGCAATTTGTACAGATGTATCATGCAGATACCATAGTCCTAAGTTCGCAGAACTTGTGTCATATCTGATTATCTATTTAACAACAACTAAATGTGATTCCTTAGGATTAGATTAATTTCTAGCACATATTCTAACACTAAAAGCAATATCAGGTCTACTAGCAGTTAAGTATAGAAGACTACCAATCATACTTCGATATAGACGAGAGTCTACACTTTTACCTAATTCATCCTTTGAGAGTTTAAGAGTCGTACTCATTGGAGTCTCAAAATTTTTTCTATTCTCAAACCCAAACCTTTTTATAAGGTTCAAGGCATATTTGGTCTTTGAGATGAATATATTATCTTCAAGTTGTTTAACTTGTAATCTAAGGAAATAGTTTAATTCGCCAACCATACTCATTTCAAACTTAGATTTCATTAGATTTGCAAACTCAATAGATAAGTTAGCCAATGTAGATCCATAAATGATACTATCAACATAGATCTGAAGTATCAGTATATGATCATTATATTTCTTGACGAATAAGGTTTTATCAACACTACCCATAATAAAATTATGACTAAGAATTTTGATGTCATCAATTAAATCATGATTTTCCTTTATAGCTCGCTGGACATTGTGTGCCTATATTTCGATGTCATCAAGCCTTCCTCGATGTCATCGAAGTTTGAATTTCGATGACATCAGATGGGGCTCAATTACATCGAATAATTCCAGAGATATATCAAATGGTTACTGGATTTATTTAGGCACATAGTTGATGTCATCGAATAGAGCTCGATGTCATCGAATCATGAGTTTCGATGTCATCGAACAACTTTTGATGTCATCGATAGTTGCAGAAAAACCTTGTAAGTTTTCATCTGTTCTTGCAACTTGGTTTTCCATTTTCTAATCTACTAAAAGTATTTTCCAAGATGATTTTAAGATAGATTGGAGCAAATTTAAGGAAATTATTACCTGCGGTGTGTTGGTCATGGGATGTGAGGTTTTTATTTACCTTTGGAGACTTTTGCACACACCCACTTTTTAAGTCTTCAACTTATAGTCTTCATATGGGGCTTACCATTGAGTGTCAAATATTGCATATTTTACCATATTTATATCTTGGTTTTATGAACATGATAAGGTTGAATGGTATATTTTATACATGTTTGTGTTGAAAGGTGAGTTTAAGAGCTTGGATTGAAAAGAATGCTAAAAGCATAGATTTAAGGCTCAAGAATTGCCAAGGCAAAGAATGGATCTTTGGAGACCCCATGATCTAAGGAAACCAAGTGGAGAAGGAAGGAAGTTCGCAGTACAAAGTGCAAAAATTTACAACATCTGAATTATCTGTCGAAGCCACTGTTTGATGACATCAACCACCTCTCGATGACAGTGAAGAATTATGGAAAAATCAAGTTTGGCAGCTGGACATATTGGATGCAATTCTCGATGAATCAAAGTCCTGTTCGATGACTCGAAGAGTTACTCGATGACATCGAAGATTGTTCGATGGCATCGTGATTTATGAAGATTTCTAAAGAAACTCGTTGGAGTATCCTGGACACATTCTCGATGGATCGAGCACTCTTTGATGACATCAAAGGTCTGCTAGATGACATTAAAGGTCTACTCGATGACATAAGAACTTACACAGTGCGAAAGGCATTACGCAGTTCGTAAAGGCATGACTTTCGAAATTCAACTTACATTCAATGGCATCGAAGGCTGTTCAATGACATCGAATGTGTTACACTGAGTCACGCGGATTGTGTAAATTGAGGCAGTCTTGCGATCTTGCGCAAACAAGGATATAAATATGGGTTTCTTAGGGACTTTTTGGAATATCTAGGGTTCCAAGGAGCTGAGCAAAAGGGTGGAGGAGCCTCCCAAGAGTTTTTTTTTTCTTTCTTAGTTTATTTTTCATGCTTTATTTTAGGGTTTTGATTCCAATCATGTCTATGCTTGGCTAAATCCTTTAGCTAGGGCTAAAGGGTGGAGCTTGTAACGTGTTGGGATGTTTTTCTTACATTGATTCTTGCTCTTATTGAACCTCATTGACTTCTATTTATTTATTAAGGAATATTTTCAGTTTTTAATGGTTTGTTGTGACTCAAATTACAATAGATCTGTGATAGCTTTGAATATTTTCTTTTGCTGTTTTGAGATTGTGAGATTGGTACATGTTGTTGTTCACCATCGTCTCCTGGGCATGGTAGGGTGATGAAATCCCTTCCAATCATCACAATCCTCTCTCTTATGCATGGCTAAATCTATGAGAAGTTTAGAGATTTGATTATCTCATCTTCCAATTGGATAGGATAGGACTCCAATTCCAATTGTGATTCTTCAATCAAGTAAGGAAATTTCTTAATTGCTACAAGTGGATCCTTGGAACCCTAGTTCCCACTTTTAATTGATAGTTTAATCACTTTATTCACAATTACTCCTTTATTTCCAGATTTCTAATTTAGATATTTCTCTAGTTCTAGTTACTTCTAGAAGACACACAAGATTAGTCCCTATGGATTCGACCTCGGTCTCATCGAGATTATTACTACATTGCGACCCTACAGTTGGGGTTGTGAACAAGTTTTTAGCGCCGTTGTCGGGGATTAACAGCTATGTTTTTCTGAATTTAATTAGTATACAAATTAGGTTAAGATTAGGGTTTATTTTATTTTTTGTTTTTAGGTTAGGAATTTTTTTGATTTTTTTTAGAAACTAATTTATTTTTCTGTTTTCCAGGATCCTAACATAGAAATCTCTAATCTGGTAACCTCTTTCTAATTCTCTTTCTTTCTTTTGTAGATTTCTTATTTGCTTTAGTTTTCTTTCTCTCTTAGGTTTACTTTTGGTTTACTTCTTGAACTTAAGGGCTGAGAGTGAAACATGTCCAGGTGGGTCCGTGATAACACTCTACGCCTCTTGAGTGAAGGTGGATTAGTCGAAGGGTTGCCTATCCATCACAGGATTAGACACCACTTGAGATCCTCAGAGTCAGTTGAAGTGATGGCTGCAAATCAACCTCCAAGGCAACCTCAACCTCTGGCTGAGGAAGCTCAGGATGAGAATGAGGTGCGTCAAGCACCCCCGTCTCGTACTCTACGATATTATTTACAATCAGCGGGGGTGAGCACACTGTCATGCATGGTTTTTCTAGAAAATACAGGAAATATGGATATCAAGCCAAGGGTAATCCAACTCCTTCCAAAGTTCTATGGACTTGAATCTGAAAGTCCATATCTACACCTGAAAGAGTTTGATGAGATCATAGCCATGTTACACTTTCCTAATGTGTCTAAAGATACAATCAGGCTGAAAATCTTTCCTTTCTACTTAAAAGAAAAGGCCAAGACGTGGTTGCACTCACTACATCCATGATCTATTGGTAGATGTAATGACATGATAAGGGAGATTATAAAGAAATTCTTCTCATATCAAAAGACAAACACCATCAGTAAGTCAATCATGAACTTCGCCCAAAAGGAAGATGAAACATTCTTTCAATTTTGAGAGTAGTTCAAGGACCTTGTCAGTTTTTGCCTACAACACGAATTTGAAACATGGTGCATAACAAATTTCTTCTATGATGGACTGTCATCTTCCACGCGCCAATTGATTGAAACAATGTGTAATGGGGAATTCATGAATAAAGATGTCAATGATGTGTGGGACTATTTTGACAGACTTGCTGAAAATGCACAATCATGGGACATCTCCCCAAAACTCCACACCACTTCTAAGATGAACATGATATAAGTGCCAAAGTGGCCAATCTCACATGAAAACTCGAGGCCATTAAACTTAGGAAGGATAAGGTTGTGGAAGTAGTTTGCGGTATTTGTGCTTGCAACGTTCATAAGACTGAAAAATTTCCAATAATACCTATTTTTCAAGAAATATTGAACGAGCAGTCAAATGTTGTAAACAACTACCAGTGGCCTTTCAAAGGAACCACCTCTAACACATACAACTCTGGCTGAAGGAACCATCCAAATTTCAGTTGGAGGAATGGACAAACTGTTACTCCTTAAGGGTTTCTTAACCAGTTTTTAGATTAAAAGAAGCCTCAAGTGGATCCGATTTTGAAACACATCCAAAATCAAGAGCTTTTTAATTAAGGCACACTACAAGCCTTTCAAGATCTTATCAGGGCTGTAAGACCCTTATCCTAGTTCGTACCATTCTGTAGGCTTCCGCGGTCCTTCCGGTCGAATTCCGGCAATCCTCGACCCGTATCCGACGTTTACGCGACATCCTAAGACGGGTCCCGCATACCGAAGTTGGCTCGAACCGAAACCTGTACCTTAGCGATCGCGCTGTCGTCGTGGTTCTAACACCGCGACTCGCCCATCGAACCGATACCCAGGCTAATTTCAAGGGAATCTCTATGACATGTCTCATCAATCAACCAATCACTCAATGTCAAGTACAAGACATACCCCAAGTACAACAACCCATCTCTCCTTTTCCCTTAAGTCAACCCTCTCTCTCCCCTCACCATCCCTCTTTTACCCCATTTTCAACTAAGGCCTTACCTCCCATCACCTTTCCTTACACCAACCACTCTATCCATCCCTCTTATTATTCTCTTTCTTTTATTTTCTGAAACACTCTCCCAAGCAACAAATTCCATACGTCCAAGCTCCCTTCCATAACAATAAGTGTGGCCCACTTTCTCACTCTCTCATCTCACATCTCAACCATTCATCCATCATCTACCTCTATCAAACTTGAAGGCAAGGTGCCAAGGAGGCTAGGGGAGCAAGAAGAAGGAAGATAGGTGGGTGATCCAACGTTGATTCTTATTTTAGGGCCACTTGTTGTGGGACCCAAAATGACGTATGCAATGTAGAGAGGGGCCCATAGTGGCGGGGTCCCTCTATCTTACCGTATCTCTCTCTCTCTCTCTCTCTCTCCTCTCCCTAGAATGTAGTGGGCCCCACCAAATTATGTTAAATCTACTCCATCCATTAAACGGAGTGGCCCACCACATTTCAGGGAAATCCCACCCGTTAGACTAAAATATATGTAATATATTCATATTATATTAATATATGTATATATATATATACATAGAAGGTGGAACACGTACATGTGGGACCCACCATGATGTCTGTGTTTATCCACGTCATCCAGCGTCCCTGGACGCTGGACGTGAGGGTGGCTAACATGGAGTGCGTGTATTGACATGGGTACGTACTAACAGCTGACAAAATATATAAATAAATAGTTTTGGGGTGGGCCGCTCATGCAGGCCCCACCTTGATGTATGTATATAATCCATGCCGTCCATCCCACTCCTTATCTCATTTTAGGCGTTGAGCCAAAAACTGAAGTGAATCAGATTATCTGGCAGGCCATACCATAGAGAACAATGGTTTTACTGTTAAAACCCACTCTGATGTTTCTCCACCTCAGAAAATATTGAATATTGGGCTTAATAGGTCAGTCTTGAGCTGTAGAAACTAATGGGTGGAGTAGATCCACCTGATGTGGGCCCCACTGAGGAAAAACCTCAGATAAACCCAAAAAAAATTAATACATGTAGCATGTCGCTGCTGCTGCCAGAGGGCGCACAGGCAGCACTTGCTGCGTTAATGGCAGGCAGATGAACAGTAGTGGCCCACGGTCCCAGCCGTGGGCCCCACTGTGATGAGTTTTGAACATCAACACCTTGCATTTGGTGGGCCCCCCTCAGGGCAGCGGGCCGCCCCAAAAATCAGTCGTATTTGGGACTCAAGTGGCCCACATCACAGGAAACAGTTGGGTTAAACGTCTACCATTGAAACCCTCTTGGTTGTCACAGAAGTTTTGGCTCACTATGAAATTTATTTTTCCTCTTCTTCAGGGTACATGTGACCCTATCAACAGATTGGATGATAAATAAACATTTTGGTGGGCCCCAGGTCCACGTGACCTTATCAGTAGGTTGGGTGGAAAATAAACATTATGGTGGGCCCCACATGAGACCCACTGATGTATGTATTGTAATCCACACCTTCCATTAGTGTGGACCCCACCATGAGGTATGTACTTCATCTATGTCGTCCACCCCTATGGGACCCACCATGATGCATGTGTTTCATCTAAACCGTCCAACCATTTTTGAAAGACACATTTAAGGCTTGAGAAAAAAAATAAGACAGATCTATTTATCATGTAGACCACACTGCACGGTGAGGATTAAACGGCTACCATTGAAATCCTTTGGGACCTTATGATCAGATTGGATGGGAAATAAAGGTTATGGTGGGCCTTGGGAATTTTAATGGTGGAAATCAATATCACCATTTATATTTGGGTGTGGCCCATTTGATATACATGAGGCCCATTGGTGTAGCCCATTTGATGTATTTGTGGCCCATTGTTGAGGCCCACTTTGATATATGTGAGGCCCATGTGATTAGGCCCATCTTGATGTATTTATGGCTCGATGTTGAGGCCCACTTTGATATATATGAGGCCCATGTGGCTAGGCCCATCTTAATGTATTTGTGGCCCGTTGTTGAGGCCCACTTTGACATATATGAGCCCATGTTATGAGGCCCATTTGATGTATTGGAGGCCCATGGGTCAAGGCCCAATAGGACATACATAAGGCCCATTGTAGTGTGATTCCATCATGGTTTATGTGTTGACCTTTATAGCGGACTATGCCTTGGGGGCAATGATGGTTTGACGCCCACATTGTAAGTACAATGTTGGTTAAATGTCCGCATTGTGACTCTCCCTAGGGCCCAATGATAGGTTCATACTTGTAGTGTGTAGACTATCTAGGCCCATCTTCATTATGAACAGAGCCCATCACCACATAATATTTTTAGTATAGATCCATGATTCATGATTATACGCATCATATGTATGCCTGATGTGAGGAGTGACTGATCATAGCATATCCACTCCGTCCATGGTAGGTGATACCCATTGGGCAGACTATTCCTAGGACCCACCTTGATGATGTGTTGTATATCCACTCCGTTCATGGTAGGTGAGACCCACCTTGATGTACATGCTCTATATTCGCCTGTCCATCTGGACGAGTGGCGTAAGGCCACCATGATGTATTGTTATATCCAACTGTCCTTCCGCTTGAGGATGTGGGCCCCACTTGAATGTATGTGGTTCTCCAGCCGTCCATCTATCCAGGGTGGTGTGGGAACCCGCCGTGATGTATGTATTCACCACGCCACCCATTGGCATGTGGGGCACACCATGATGAATATGTTTCAACCACGTTGTCCATCTGTTTTGTTAAATCATGGACTGCCCCATTTAGCCCACTTAATATATATGGGGCCCACCTATTTTGTATTTGAGGCCCATGGGTTATGGCCTATCATGACGTATTGAGGCCCATGGGTTATGGCCCATTGTGACACATTCGAGGCCCTGGTGGTGCGGCCCATTATGATTTATTCGAGGCCCATGGGACATGGCACATTGTGATATAATTAAGGCCCATAGGATGTGGCACCTCATGATGTATATTAGACCATGTCAGAGGCCCATTGTGATGTATTTGTGGCCTACGAGCAAGGCCCATTGTGATATGTATTAGGCCCATGATGTGTGGCCCACTTGATGTATTCGAGGCCCAGGTACGTGGCCCATTTGATGTATATGAGACCTATTAATTCGGTCCACTTGATGTATATTGAGGCTTATGGGTCGTAGCTCATTATGATATATTTGAGGACCATGGGTCGTGGCCCATGGTGATGTATATTAAGCCCGTGTATTCGACCCATTGTGATATATATTAGACCCTTGTATGAGGTCGTGGGCCCACTGTCTGTCCGGCCCTATGTTGGTCACTCCTTAGGAGCAATGTTGGTTGAATGTCCACATTGATGGAAAATGATGGTTAAATATCCACATTGCGACCTTCCCTCATAAGCATTTATGTTGTATAAGTGATGTTTTGGAACTCGGGTGTTGAGTTGCTACTCGACCCCCGATTTTCAGGGCGTTACAGAGGCCTCCGGTGGGCGTGTACTTGGTGGGTGCGTTGTATGGACCCTTGTTCTGTGGAGAGCATAAACATCCGGTTGAAGGTGAACCTGTCTAAAACCTTAGGCTCGAGGTGATCCGAGTGAAACCTCCATTAGGGTCTTATGGAAGATCCTTGGCTAGTGTGCCTAAAAGTGGGTGCATTGTGTTGACCCTTGCTTGTGAGAGCATAAACAGTCAACCTCAGTGTAGGTTATAAAGGTTAAAGGTGAACCTGACTTAAAACCTTATGTTTGAGGTGAACCACTGTGAAACCTCCTTAGTGAAATCCGATACACTCAAGGGTTGAGTGTGGTTACCAGGAGTGGAGTAGACAAGTTGTCGAACCACTATAAAAATGACTGTCTTTGAGATTGCTATTCTTCTATTTATGTGATTTACTTTTCATACCTGAATATCTGAGAACACACCTCACACACATACATAGTCATATCCATCATAAACTAGTTTGCATATTGTTCACTTCTTAAATAGTTTGTGATTGGATCCTCTACCGGGCTTAGAAGCCAGTAGAGTTACTTTTGAGTAATCCTAATATGTGCTTCTTATTAGGATTAGTGTAATAGGATTTTAAATAAACCATAAAAACTTTAAAAAGTCCTATTCACCCCCCTCTAGGACATATTGGCATATTCATACTTCAACCAAAGTTGTCTCCACCGCTATTTCAATTGGTATCAAAGCGGGTCTCTCTTTAAGGGCTTCACCGCCTAGAGAGTGATCTCGACTGAAGTTGGAAATATGACCAAATGAGAGGGCTCATCAGTCACTAGACCTCCAGTATTTGATGGATCAAATTATGCATACTGGAAGGCTAGGATGCACTATTTTCTGAGATCTTTGGATCATGATGTTTGGGATATAGTTGAAAGTGGATATATGCCACCAACTGAACAAATTGAACTTGATAGTGGCACAGCCATCATAAAACCCAAACCCAAATAAAAGTGGATGACGTTCGATAAAGAAAAATAAACTGCTGAAGCTAAAGCAATGAATGTCATCTACTGTGTCGTGTCCCAGGATATATTCAATCAGATAAGTATGTGTGGGACATCCAAAGAAGCATGAGATTTATTGGAAACAACCCATGAAGGCACAAGCACTGTGAAGAGATCCAAACTTCAACTCCTAACTTCACAGTTCGAAAGTCTCAGAATGGAAGAGCATGAGACCTTTATGGAGTTTTTCACTAAGCTAAATATCATTTGCAACTCCATGGGTGGATTGGGAGAAAAAGTTCCGGTTCCTAAAATCTGTAGAAAAATACTGAGATCACTGTCGGAATGGTTTAATCCTAAAGTAACAACTATTGAAGAGTGTAGGAATATTGATGAAATGAAAGTAGAAGAACTGGTAGGTTCCCTACAAACTTTTGAACTACACTTCAAACAAATCCCTAAATCCAAAACAACTGCCCTAAAAACTTCAAAGAAAACAACAAACGAGGACAGTGAAAGTGAAAAAGATGATGAAGATGAGGAAGTGGCTTTGCTAGCACAAAGATTCAGGAATTTCTTTCAGAAGAATCGTGGCCATCCTACTGGAGGAAAAAAGATGGACAAAAGACCTTATACAGGCAAATTTGGTAAAAAGACTAAAGAACTACAATGTTATGCCTATCAGAAATATGAACATCTGTCTACTGTCTACCCAAATAGAAAAACTAAGGGCAAAGCGATGGCTGCCACATTAGGATGATACAGAAGAGTCAAACTCAAAATCCAGTGACTCAGAGAGTGATGGGGACCAGAAATTCTTAAAAATTCTGATGGTCTCCACTACTCCAATCTTTCCCAGCAAGTCTGAGAACGAGGAAGAACAACAAGCCACTGAATTATTTCCGTTAGATAATGAGGAAACTGAAAAGGAAGAAGAAGAAGAAAATAAGCTACAAGATGCCTACAATCAACTTTATATTCATAGCATCGACATTCTTAAAAGACTCGGAATAACGGAAAACAAAGATTTAGATAAAACATTGGAAATCAACACACAATTAATAAACGATCTGCAGCAATATCATACGGATAATGATAGACATGAATGAATCAATAACTTTCTTGAAAACGAGTCTGAGAAATTGAACAAACAAGTTGAGATCTTAAAAGACAAAATTGTGCTCCTTCAAAATGAAAATTATACAATCCTGTTTGACTTAGAAGAATCCAGAAAGATCGCTAAGATAAATTACAAGTTTTCCCAAAGTGGTGAAAAATTAGAAAAACTCTTAGGAATGGGAAGACCTGGAAAGGACAAGAGCGGTCTAGGATATGAAAAGTTTAAAACAAAATCTGGAAATGTAGCACCAATAACTAAAAGATCTGTTGTTTCAGGAAGCAAAACTAAAACTACTCCAGTGTGTCATTTGTGTGGTGATTTTGGTCATTCTAAGTTCAAATGCATGAGGACTCAACATAACCCTGGTCAGAAATTCAAAACAACTAGAGAAATACAAAATTTCAAGAGTCCACTTAGAAATGTGGATAGAAGAAATACACTTCCATCACCACCCAAAATGACAAACCAAGTGAAAGAGTTAATTAATCAAGTGGACAAACTGAACACGAAAAACTCTGTCATGAAATGGATAAGGAAGAACTAGTTCCGATCATGCATCAAGATCTGAATGCTTGCTGAAATGATGCAATTTTGCTGAGTTCAAAATGTTATATCTGAGGTATCTCACCTCAATCTTTTTACATAAACATCTTGATGTTTATAATTTTGATTTGTACAAACCTTGTACAAAATTTTACTGTGTATATGATGATCTATAACTATACACGTATGTCTGTCATTCTAAGGGAAAATGAAAAATACTCACTCTTGATATGATTGTCGATAAGTCATGTGCATTTCAATCAAATCGAACAACGGTCGATATCATCGACACCTCTTCAGAATTTGAAAAGTCACATGATCGGGACTATTATCAAAGCCATTATCGATAACATCGAATGCGAATCTTCGATATGATCAAAACTAAGTTTGATAAAATCGAAGACTGCCGCCTGATAAAAGGTGGTCGAGCAAAAATTTTTATTGAAAAAAGGATCCCATTTTTTTTTGCTCATCCCTTCAGCCGAAGGTTCATCGGTGGGTCCTAGAAGCTCCTCAGAAAACTAGTATTATCCTTCCATCTCTTCCATTTAAGAGTTCATCTTGCTTTTTGGTCGGGTGTTGTCAGTTTCTTTAAAAGAGGTATTTTTGTCCGTTCTTCCTAAATCTGACTTTATGGGTAAGGACAAAGAAATGGTGTCGAGACCTGGGGAGTCGTCCAGACACTCTCGAAGAAAGACCCTTGCCTCTAGGGAAAAGGCAAGTGCTCCCAAACGTGGGATCCCCACTCGTCAGAGATCTCGACAAACTTCACATGGTGGATCCTAGTCTGGAACACCGGCACCTTCACCAGCTGGAGTAACTTCACGTCCACCAAAATACACGGGTAGAAAGCTCATCCACAAAAGAAAAGTAGATATGGAGTGTCTAAAACCATACAATCTAGAATCCCTATTTACTGCCATTGATTGGCTGCCCGTTCTAGATTTCGGTGGGCCATGTCAACTTGAACGAACACGCAACTTCCTTGCCGCGTGTCACTCACCCGTGTCTGATCCTCCTTCAATCATAGTCTCTTTGGATGGTGATGACGTACTGATCACTCCTGCTGTAATGGCCAACATACTTGGACTGACGATGGCACTAGAGGGTCTCCCTGAAATGGACCTCAAAAATATGGAAATTCGGTCCATGGTAACTAAGTACTTCTGTCATGGTAGAGACATCCCCTGGTATCAAGGGAATGCATTGAAATCTAGGTACATGGAACCAAAATTTCGAGTCGTGCACGTTATCTTCACAACAAATATATATCCCAAAAGTACCAACCGGTCCAATCTCACCGGTTTTATGACCATGCTAGTGTACTCAATCGCCAAAGGGATAAGGATCTGTCTGCCAACTCTGCTTGTCTATCAGTTGGTAAATGTCGTACATACATCCATGGACCTCCATCTGCCCTATCCATGGATCATTAACATGGTATGCAATGCCATCGGCTTCCCAACGACCACTGATCCGGTTCTTCCTCTCTAAATCTTCAACAAAAACAACATTCGTAAAATGGACTTGAAGTTCCACAAGTACCCTGAGGATCCAGAGGAAGGTACCCAAGAAGAAGGAGATGCTGGTGTTTCTCCCACCGAATGGACTGAGATGGCCAGAGATGAACCTTTTGGACCCAATCCAGCAGCATCAACTTCAATGCCCGGGTATGCCAAACGATTCAAGCTGGACAAGATTGGGGCAATTCAGAGGGATGCCCACTCAGTGCATGAGAGACTTACCATTTTGGAACGGATGGTTCAAGGAGTGCAACAGACAGTACAACAGTTGGTCGAGTTGTTCACCTGTCGTCGTGATGATACGGCGCCATCTTCCTCGGGTACTGGTCTCTGGGTGCTATCACATACACTTCTCTCTTATTTACACGTACAAACATTAGTATCTTTTTGGATGTTCTACGTTCTTATGAGTGTATGTGATAGCTCTCTAACTTGCAAAGGCTGACGTTATTTTATTTATTTATTTATTTTTTTATTTTTTTTTTGTATATGCCCATGGATGGGCTAAAAACTGAGGTTTTATGATGGATGCCCATGAATGGGCTTGGTATTTTTTTGGGACAAATGTTAATCTATTGTTGTCTGTGGCAGTGTGTTTTTTTATATATATAATTTGGCTGAATGAAATTCTCATCTCTACTGCCATAATTCGATTCCAAGATCCCCTGGTTTTTCTAGTTTCTAATTGGAATGCATGTGATGTTTCTTAATCGTTATTCTATCTGCTTTTATCACTGCTTTATCTAATCTGATAGGCATCCATAATGTTTGAAAATGATATATGCTTAGAACTGGTTTAATCTGTATACATCTATATCTCTTGGTTCTCCCAAGTATTTCACACTTCAGTCAATTTCAACTGCTATATCTTTGTCAATGACTGACAAAAAGGAGGAGAACAGTTCAAACACCCCAAACAGATATCTACTGGAATTGTGTTGCAGGTGTTAGGGGGAGCAGTTGCACCAAGACAAGGGGTGGTTGAAGTCAGGGGGAGCAGATATTACGTCGTGTACATGGTTCAACTAGAAATTGTAAAATTGTGTAAAACGCATGTACACACAATTTAGGATGTGTTTGTCTAGATATTGTTCTAGGGTGTTTTGGTATTTTGTCACGTAATTGACAAAGGGGGAGATTGAAAGTGCCCTGGTTTGTCGATTAGCGTGAGTGTTGAGTCAGTCAGACTGCAGAGCCTCATAGGAAGATCAATTCAAGCGTCTGTCTCAACCGGATGTGTGCAAACTTGCCACAGGTAAATCTAGCCTCACATCCCTTGTCCCAAAACACCAGGTATATAAAACCCTTAAAACAAACTAGAACATCATAGGGTTTTTAAGTTAAGAAAACTTTTTCAAAATAAGAAAATTTTCTAAGTTTTCTTGCTTTGTCAATTTTATCGATACACATCTCGATATGATCGACCTACACTGTCGATGTCCTTGATACCTAAACGATATCATCGGAATGAGGACAAAAGTGTCCAGCAATCACATGAACATCTAGATGGATTTATCGATGTATCGATATACCTATCGATATCATCGATATTCAAATCCCGAGTCCATTGAAGGTGACTTGATAATATCGACAGGCAAATCTCCGGCGCCCCTATTTTTTCTTAAGAATATCATGTATGCATCGATATATCAAAGCCTCCTTGATACCATCGAAGTTCAAATCTCGATGACATTGGAAGGCTCTCGATGATATTGGTCTTGGGCGCCAAGTTCTTCCAGCAAAATATTTTAGGTTGGTTTATCTATGATCAGGGGTCTCTCAATAGAATCGATATTCAAATGTCAATAATACCAGTATGGTCTCGATTGCATCGAACATGGACATAAACTGTCCAACAAGCTTAAAGAAAAATTTGTTGGATTTATCGATGCATCGACACGGGTATCGATATCATCGACATTCAAATTCCAATGATCTCGATGGTCCCTCGATCATTCTTGTAAACCTGAAATATTTTCAGTCAAGTCTCTCTCATTTTCAAATGTCGATGAATCGACACTAGTATCGATGGAATCGGAGTTCGAAATCTGATGACATTGACACCTGTTTCGATTCCATAGACCAGCTGGCAAGAGGTTTCAAAAGCGTATGACATTTGAGTTTGTGTCATCGAGCGGACCATCGATGCGATTGAGAGTATACGCTCGATGATATCGAACCCGCTCGATGATAACGAACTCTATCATAAATGTGACCGTTTTATATTCGTTGGAACCTTTTACCTATATATAGAGGACTTGTCTATTATTGCTAGGAGAGAAAGCATAGAGTGCTTTTGTGTGTTTTACCTTAGATCATATACTTAAAGCCCTTTCTCTCAGGGAAGTTCATCCTCCAATCCACCTCATCATTGACATTTAATAAAGTGGATTGGGGAATGAACTTCCGTATTCAAGGATCCTCCAGTTACTACCTTAATGGTAAATCATTAAGCTGGGATGCCTTGAATGCATAATCGGAATCACTCTATCTTCCTTATAGGAAAATATTTTATAGAGTAGGATTCCGTCTTAACCTTGACCCAACCCGAAGCATCGCATTGGTACATCATTTGGTTGCGGATCGAGGAAACATAAGATTCTTCATCAATAAGGAGGAGATCTTCATCAATGTGCTGAATGGGACTGATCCACTTATTTCTAATTTATTAGAGTCTAGAGGACACTTGTGATCATTCTTTTTTAGGATTGGGTATTAGGTGTTTACCACCCTTGCAAGTGTAACACCTTGAAAATCGGGGGGTCGAGCATAAACTCAACTCCCAAGTTCCAGAACATCACTTATGCAACAAAATGAATGATGATTGAATGTTGACTGTATTCGTGCATTGAACATGAGTGAGATTAATCCCAAACAGCATATCATACTCCAGAGACAGTTAAATTGCAAGCGGAAGACTATGATAGATAGATAAAATATATAAACTATGATGAGTCTCCAGAGTGTGATAACATTACCAGGTTAAATAATTACAAGTACGGTTATAAAATATACCAAATGTGAGGAAGTGTAATGTCTCCTATCCCAAGTACCATAGCCCTGTCAAAACAGTATCAGGTCTTCATTGACCTGCTAGAGAGATATAGATAGGAGAACTCCTCCTATCATCATAGAAGTAGTCCGGCTCTGCTTCACAAGCATCACCATCACCTGAAACTCAACAAATCTGGTTGGTGTGTACAACACCGTCCCGTAATGTGGGAGTGAGTGATCAACTCAGTAGAACAGTAAAGCATAGATTAACATGTTATCAACTCAGTCAAGCAGTAATGATAAAGCAGTACAATCAAACAATTCTAACTACTCTTATTTAATGCAAGTATGAAATGACATGATGTATGCCCTTGCCAAACCACCCTCATGCGACATCATCTTATGTTCGCGAATGCGTCCATCCCTCAGTGCTCCACATCTACCAGGCACATGCAGTGCGATGATGAGCATGATTACCGAGTAATTATTAATTCATTTCAAACAACAGTATTGGGAAACTAAGGTATCTCCCTTATATCATTCCCAAACATGATCCATTCTAGGGTCGTCAGTCCTAGTTAATCTCATACGATATTATGGTTTGAGACGCGCAGCGAAGGCATCACAAAGGGCTCGTCACCCGTCAGCACGGATACAGATCTCACCGTATGCGGCTCAATTGCTGGCCGTCAGCTCGAATACAGGTCTCACCGTACTCGGCTCAATCACTAGCCGTCAGCTCGAATACAGATCTCACCGTACTCGGCTCAACTCATACTCTAGTTGCTGTGAAGGGCTCGTCGTCAATCACAGACCTTGGAGTATACTCGAAGACACTACAGAGGACTCGTCGCCCGTCATCACGAGTACAGGTCTCACCGTACTCGGCTCTCGCCGTAAGTGTCGACAGCTCGAATACAGTGTCCCATACCACCGTATTCGGCACACGAGTTTGGTTGCTCAATGGTCACTATGGGGAGGCACGTGGCCCCAGCATAGGCCGACAGCTCGACCACAGTGTCCCATACCACCATGCCCGGCTCATGAGTCTTAGTGGATCGAGGTACCATGGTTAAAAGGGATTTCACTAGTAAGTTTGGTACCCTAGGTTCAAGCAGTAGCGTCCAAACATGGTGAACATACATAAGACAAATCGGGTTACTTGACGAGCTCGGCTAGCTCGAGCGCACAACAAGTTGAACGACATGAAGTGCATAAGTACTTCGCGTGGCCAACCACTATCGTCAACCGAAGTACGACTCGGATTCGTCGAACACATCTCACGTGGCAAATGAATCACAGCCACGAATGCAATTCTGGTACCGATTGTCTGGACTATAATCATAGCCCCAAACACAATCAAGTGTAGATAGATAAAGTAGTAGTGGATCAAGATTCAAGTCATACAATCAAGGTCTGGTATTATTCATTTAGGGCTACCAGGGCTGTTGCACGCACTCGTTGCTCTACTCCTCCATCACCCATGACGGATCATACAACGTAAATATAAATTTAAACATATGCATTACATAGTTAAAATCGTAAAGCAGTTGAGCATGTTATGAAGCACAACACAAGCATGAGTTTGTACATGTTCAATTCCTAATCACACAACTATCCAAGGAGATCATACACATAGTTAAAAGAGGTTGAGAATCATATCTCAACACCCTTATACATTACAATTTGCTAACTACTACTCATTCAGACATTTCAAGAAACACTTAAACAAACATACATCAACATACATGACATATGTCGATCACATAGGCATTAGGCCAAATCCTTTCACTAGGGAGTTGCCCCAATCATAACACGCATACACCCACGACGGATAGTCATGGCAAGCAGGAATCCAAGTTCCATATTCATTCAATCATTTCCACAAACACTTGGGCCACACATTTTAGCATATATATTATATATTACTCGTGGCGTGACTTAAGGCAAATCCTTTCGTCAAAGAGCTATCGCCAATACAACAATCATGAATCCATGACAATTAGTCATGGCGAGCACGAATGAGAATTCTATACTCATTCAGTCATTTTCACAAACACTTAGAATACACTATTACAACATACATGGTGTATGTTAGCAAAACATGTATTAGGGCTATCCTTTAGCCAAGCGAGTATTTTCTCCATGTATAATATATTACTACAACAAATAATCATGATAAATACATCTCCAAAATTTATACGTATACAGTATTTTCTAGAATACGCAATTTCAACATGCATAGTGTATATAAGTAAAATATGTATTTAGGCGAATCCTTTTCCCAAATAAGTATTTTATCCATATATCGTATATCCATATAACAAATAAACATGTCAAACACATTTCCAAAAAATATACGTATACCGTACTTTCTACAAATACCTAGAGTATGTAGAATTCCATATTTTTCATCTTTAATCGAAACGGAAAACAGACAGCACTTTGTACATGTGCAATTGCATGCAGATCATGAATCTATCATTATCTGACATTGAAAGCGTTGAAAACCATAACCTACACACCTAAAGTCCACACCTTTTGTCGTAGAATCGTAACAAAGTCGATAGGTTTGTTAAGCTTCCGTATTCGGCAGTTTGGCAACCTATAGAACGAAATAGGTTAGCTATTTCACAACCTACAACTGTCTAAAACCCAAAACAGATTAGGGTTAGGGTTTCTTACCTAGAAATGACGTCGGAAACGCCGGGAAAGCGATGAGAATCAGGCGGTGGAGCTCGTACAGCGGCAAGGAAGAGTGGCAGGGAGATTCTCTCACATCTCCCACACTTTCTCTCTCTTTTCTCTCTCTTTTCTCTCTCTCAACATCAAATTCGTATGGCTGCCATGAGAGAGGAGTTAAGGTCCTTATATAGCCTAAAAACTAACTGAAATAGACTTATGTTCAAGGTATACTTACATTATAATCAAATCGGCATTGTTTCAGCTCAAAAGAGGGTTTCTAGCCTCCCTCCTTGAGCCAAAGGTCAGACTTAAGCTCACTAACGCTGGATCTATGTTCTATTAAGTTTTCGTTTCGGTCGGGATTCCAGATCACGCGTGGCGGACCAGTTTCAGTTCAACGGTCAGCGGATCTCGATCGGAGATTCCGAGTACATGTAAATGTGTATGAAATTTCTCCTGATCCGAGGGTGTAATTTCGTCTGATTCTGACGGTCTGGTTGCTTAATACTGATCCGCAAGCGAGAGGTGCCAGATTACTATTCAAGATATTTTATTTTGAAATTATTTCACATTTCTCACACTCTTCACTCCGAGCTCAAGCGAATAGCGCTGGGACACTATCTGGATTTGATTTCCTTAACTTCGTGTTAATCGGACTTCCGACGTGCGGTCCAGATCCGAAACGGAGTTTCGAGATGCTCCCGTGAGCAGCCGAGTAATGAGATTGATCCTAAGTTTTAGGGTAACCTAGCGTCAATGATTCTACAAGTTTTGGGTCTTGTAGATCGTATTTAAAGCGATTGGTGCTAATTTCACAGGCACTCTAGTTTAGCACTAGTTAATTCTCGCTTAATTTCTAAAGGATTTAGTCCTGTATGATTTCTGTCTGAGGTGGTACCTGGGCCTTTGTAGTTTGTATATAAAGTGATTCAAGTTATACTACTTAGCTAGTTTAAGATAGTGTCTATGGTAAAAGTACTTAGAAAATTTAAGGAGCAAGGTGGTGAAGGGTGGGATTTGTGAAGGAAATAGGTTAAGGAGCGATTTTAGACTGTGGGATTCAGTTCTGACAAGTTAATAAGGTGTTAGGAGCAACCCATTGCCTAAGGATGTCTAATTCCAAGTTGGGGAAAATCCAGGATGTTACAATCTACCCCCCTTAAAACAAAATTTCGTCCCCGAAATTGGCTAAGGGTAATAAGGGAATATTTCTATTATTTCATTTGCCTAAGATTTATTGATTCCAAGTTTCTACGCGTGGTAGGGTATATACCAGCTGGTTCATTTTAGTCTACCCCCCTTAAAACTTAATTCTTTATCCATTTCTCTTACCCTGATGGTTTGCTACCATTTATTTCTGTATCTATTTGGAGTCTTTACGACAATTCCCAACAATTTAGAGCAAGATAACTGTTTTCATTGTTTGACCAACACGGAGAGGCGTTTGTGGTGGGCTTAATCCCGATAAATCGATCATCTACCGGGCCAGGGTAGGAAGCTCATCGTATCCCTTCCGAATCCTGGTGGATCCTGGTTTTCTGCTCGGCCAAGCAGTGAGTCCATTGGTAGTCACCCAGGATTGAGAATTGGGTCAAGCCGCCAATGTTTCGCAGTTATATATTTCAGTAACTCCGTAGTCCGATCACTCTAGAAACGTAGGGAGTGTCCATCATTGAAAGGCTCAAATGGTCTATGTCTAAGGTTGCCCTTTAAGTCTTAGTCTAAGAGAGTCCTCGTTATCATCTATGTCAAAGGAAATGATAAACCAAATCTTACTAGATCATCCTAAAATGGTTTCTCATAGTAGAACTTACTAGGGCTTCTATAATGTTCGTATTTATCGAGCACCGTTTCGATCCTGGGCCAGTGGGGTAGGGTCCACCACGTTTCCGCTGCGCCACCCAGATTAAATAGGTGTATTAGGTGACCTAACTACATTGGGCTCATAATGTTCTACCCCCCTTAAAATTTTATTTTCACCCTTAAGGCTCAAGAGCTGTCCTGATCCGTATGTCGGAACAAGGTGTAATTTATAACCTATCCTTGACATGAAATGGGAAATACATTGGTCTGCCTTTCATCGACGATGTGTACTATGGCATTGATACCTATGGGTATCGAGAGGAGCTAAAAATGATGGGTCATGTGGTTGATGTCAGGGGCAGGTGTGAGTTTGAGGCAAGATGCCTAATTCTACCAAGGGGTTTTGTCGCGGTCCAAACTTATCCTATTTAATGATGTCTGGCTTAACAGGCAGGCTATCTTTCTACGTTCATAAGCACAATATGTATGCCGACATGGCATGCGATTTGAGACATAATTCCTAACTAATTGTTGCCCATTTGGTTAATTCCTTAGGGCCTAAAAGAAAATCTCTATTGGCTATATGTTCTTAACACTTCTCGAAGACGAAGTTATAAACTTTTAGTTGTAAGTGGTCGGGCCAACGCGGAAGGAATGTTGTGTAGTGGGTCTGAGTCGGATACATGGACCTCCTGCCTAGCTAGAACAGAAAGTTGTCATATCATTTCTTAATCCTAGTCGATCCCGACCTTTTGCTTGATCAGAGCATAGGGTTCATTGGTCACTACCAGGATTGAGAATTCGATTCAAACCGCGAATACCTCGCTTATATGTAGTTTCTCTACTCCGTGTTCCCGATTGTACTAAGTCCTCGAGAAGGAAATTCTAAGGGATGTATTGATTGGACCTAACATTGAATCCAAGGGATATATAGGTTTTCTCTAATCGTGAATAGTTTCTACGTCAAACAAGCTCCCTAAGAGTTACTAAGGAAGCCTAAAGTATTAAGGGGATTCAACAACGGAACGGGGTCTCGCTCCAACCTATTCAAGCCAACTAACTACGTCTATCACTCAATTATCTTAGCATTGTTAGTCATTTACATTTCTTAGTCTAATCAGCAGCCTAGGCTCAACTTATGAGCAGCGGTAATCCACTAGTTGTAATCTAAAGTCTATGCTTATACACCAGATGATTTTATACCCTTTCTAAATAAAGAAATTGTTTTATCGCCTAGGGTCATAGTTGTCTGATTGGAATTGGGTTGCCGGAACTCAAATTTAACTACGCACGAGCATTTCACACATGTTCATACTAGCTAAGAAGATCCTGGGGTTTACATTATTAATTTGTTGGATTTCCTATACGGTCAGGTCTGTCGAAAACTAGGAGTACTGCCCTAGGTCCAAAACTCTAAGGGTCATATTTGTCAAACAACCATTTACTCTAAAAGCTTAAGCTATCAGAGTGTGGTGGGTTAATGTATATCAAGGGACTTTATCACTTCAACACTATTTGGCCAGTGGTCTTAAGTTGTATTAAATGGGACTGCATCACTAATCCTACCTCGGGATTGGGAGTGGCTTGTTTTGTAGGAGGGTGGGAGGGGATTAAAATTAATGGTATAGGCTTTGGAAAATGAGCCTTGTGTCGGAAAGTGTGAGATGGGATTTCCAAATCCCAGGAATCGGAATTTCTAAGTGTTAGTTGAAAGGAAATCTCGGAATTTACTTTTAATTGCACACACTCCAAACATGGTATTGGAAAACATGGGATACACCAATCTAGGAACCATACCCTACACGTACATTTATTATTACTTATACAATTCTATTCACCTGAAACTCACCTAATGCAGTTGGTCGAACGGGCCCTAAACGTCCTCACACATCTAGAACATCATACCAACTACTACACCCATCAATCATGAAAGCATAAACATCCAAAGACGGTAACCCATGCAAACTTCAAACAATAGTGTGGATAGCTAGACATCCGCAAAGGTGGCCAAACTAAGCTCGGATAGAGCCATGGAAAAGTGATGGAGAGAGAGAGAGAGAAAGGGTTGGAGGTTTGGTTCTCCACAGATGTGAGCCTCAACAGATGTTGTAAAGGCCCCAAAGACAGCGAATGGAGAAGGAAAATGGAAAAGTAGGATGGCTTAGGGAGCTTGCACGATTTTAGTGCTTCAAGGGGGCGTGTAGGCGTCCAAATGAGAGAAACAAAGAGGGAAAGGAGAGAAGTGTTGCAATGCACGATGGGAATGGGTAGGAGGTGGTCGAAATCAGTAGGGAGGAGGATTGAAAAGGCGATTTTGCAGAGAAACCGCAAGGTTGGAGAGAGAAAACGGCTTGGAGGGGAGGTTTGTGAAGGAAGTAGAGTTTCGGGAGGGTTTCGATGGAAGGGATATACATCAGGGGGGTCCCATGGTCCCCAAACCCGATCGGCCCGAGCCGCGGGCCCGGCCCATTAAAAAAATCGGCGAGGCCTCACCAACCTGGCGAGGGCCTCGCCAAAAATTTTTGAAAATTTTGAAATGGGGCCCCACGGTTGTGATCCTCCAGTCCCCCGGGCCCCAAAAATCACTGGGTCCCACCTTGGATCCCTCCGGAAGTGCTCCGTTTGGCCCCCCGATCCCGATTCGCTCCATTTTGGGTAGTTTCGGGATAATCGGACGTAACTTGCAATCCGGAATGAGTTATCTGACGTAAAATATATGAATTTGGGGTAGAACGAGCTAATGAAGCCAACCAACCCTGCTATGCTAGGTTGCGCAGCCCGAAATTACAAGAAAACCCTCCGATTGACGGTCATTTCCCCGTTTCAATTTCGTTTTGCTAAAAATGGTAGTTTTAGTTTAATTACTCTTCATCGGTCGAGCTTTAGGAGTTACGCCCATCATGCAAAGGACTTAGAATAATTAGGAGGACGGTTTGATGAAGCCAAATAGGACACTTACTATTTTTGGCTGAGAACCTTGCGCACTAGTAGACATCACGACCTTATAGTAAGTCGGGAATTCTAGGAGTTTTAGTTGTAGTTTGTTTCTGATTTCATTCTCATTACTTGGTATCCCTATTTAAAGGGTTGTGAACTCATTTTTAAGCATTCATTAATCAATTTCGAATGTATTAGAATTTATTTATATTGTCTGCTTTCTTTCCTCATGGATTCGAGAAGTCTCTGTGAGGAGTCCAGAGAAGCTCCGAGGATTCGGAGTAGTTATCATCATCACTCTTATCCCGTATTCTACCAATTTTCAACGGTTGGGGTGAGGTGGATTGTAATCTAGAAGCATCTATAGACGGTCTAGGAATGTTTTAAGGTCGACCCGTGCGACCATGGTTGAATACAGACTCGATTTCAGCGTTCGACTTTAATGAACTTCGCCGATTGGCGAAATCGGAATACCTATGACTGTTTCTATGTTCCGTCACTCCCTCCTAAGTAAGAGTGCGTCAGTGTGCGTCGTGTGACCATAACCCAGGTCCGGTTTAATCCAAATCATGCTCTGATACCATCTTATAACACCCTGAAAATCGGGGGGTCGAGCATAAACTCAACTCCCGAGTTCCAGAACATCACTTATGCAACAAAATGAATGATGATTGAATGTTGACTGTATTCGTGCATTGAACATGAGTGAGATTAAGCCCAAACAACATATCATACTCCAGAGATAGTAAAATTGCAAGCGGAAGACTATGATAGATAGATAAAATATATAAACTATGATGAGTCTCCAGAGTGTGATAACATTACCAGGTTAAATAATTACAAGTACGGTTATAAAATATACCAAATGTGAGGAAGTGTAATGTCTCCTATCCCAAGTACCATAGCCCTGTTAAAACAGTATCAGGTCTTCATTGACCTGCCAAAGAGATACAGATAGGAGAACTCCTCCTATCATCATAGAAGTAGTCCGGCTCTGCTTCACAAGCATCGCCATCACCTGAAACTCAACAAATCTGGTTGGTGTGTACAACACCGTCCCGTAACGTGGGAGTGAGTGATCAACTCAGTAGAACAGTAAAGCATAGGTTAACATGTTATCAACTCAGTCAAGCAGTAATGATAAAGCAGTACAATCAAATAATTCTAACTACTCTTATTTAATGCAAGTATGAAATGACATGATGTATGCCCTTGCCAAACCACCCTCATGCGACATCATCTTACGTTCGCGAATGCGTCCATCCCTCAGTGCTCCACATCTACCAGGCACATGCAGTGCGATGATGAGCATGATTACCGAGTAATTATTAATTCATTTCAAATAGCAGTATTGGGAAACTAAGGTATCTCCCTTATATCATTCCCAAACATGATCTATTCTAGGGTCGTCAGTCCTAGTTAATCTCATACGATATTATGGTTTGAGAGGCGTAGCGAAGGCATCACAAAGGGCTCGTCACCCATCAGCACGGATACAGATCTCACCGTATGGGGCTCAATTCCTGGCCGTCAGCTCGAATACAGGTCTCACCGTACTCGGCTCAATCACTAGCCGTCAGCTCGAATACAGATCTCACCGTACTCGGCTCAACTCATACTCTAGTTGCTGTGAAGGGCTCGTCGCCAATCACAGACCTTGGAGTATACTCGAAGACACTACAGAGGACTCGTCGCCCGTCAGCACGAGTACAGGTCTCACCGTACTCGTCTATCGCCGTAAGTGTCGACAGCTTGAATACAGTGTCCCATACCACCGTATTCGGCTCACGAGTTTGGTTGCTCAATGGTCACTACGGGGAGGCAAGTGGCCCTAGCATAGGCCGATAGCTCAACCACGGTGTCCCATACCACCATGCCTGGCTCATGAGTCTTAGCGGATCGAGGTACCATGGTTAAAAGGGATTTCACTGGTAATTTTGGTACCCAAGGTTCAAGCAGTAGCGTCCAAACATGGTGAACATACATAAGACAGATCGGGCTACTTGACGAGCTCGGCTAGCTCGAACGCACAACAAGTTGAACGACATGAAGTGCATAAGCACTTTGCATGGCCAACCACTATCGTCAACCGAAGTACGACTCGGGTTCGTCGAACACATCTCACGTGGAAAATGAATCACAGCCACGAATGCAATTCTGGTACCGATTGTCTGGACTATAATCATAGCCCCAAATACAATCAAGTGCAGATAGATAAAGCAGTAGTGGATCAAGATTCAACTCATACAATCAAGGTCTGGTATTATTCGTTTAGGGCTGCCAGGGCTGTTGCACGCACTCGTTGCTCCACTCCCCCATCACCCATGACGGATCATACAACGTAAATATAAATTTAAACATATGCATTACATAGTTAAAATCGTAAAGCAGTTGAGCATGTTATGATGCACAACAGAAGCATGAGTTTGTACATGTTCAATTCCTAATCACACAACTATCTAAGGAGATCATACACATAGTTAAAAGAGGTTGAGAATCATATCTCAACACCCTTATACATTACAATTTGCTAACTACTACTCATTCGGACATTTCAAGAAACACTTAAACAAACATACATCAACATACATGACATATGTCGATCACATAGGCATTAGGCCAAATCCTTTCAGTAGGGAGTTGCCCCAATCATAACACGCGTACACCCACGACGGATAGTCATGGCAAGTAGGAATACAAGTTCCATATTCATTCAGTCATTTCCACAAACACTTAGGCCACACATTTTAGCATATATAGTGTATATTGGCCGTGGCGTGACTTAGGGCAAATCCTTTCGTCAAAGGGGTATCGCCAATACAACAATCATGAATCCATGACAATTAGTCATGGCGAGCACGAATGAGAATTCTATACTCATTCAGTCATTTTCACAAACACTTAGAATACACTATTACAACATACATGGTGTATGTTAGCAAAATATGTATTAGGGCTATCCTTTAGCCAAGCGAGTATTTTCTCCATGTATAATATATTACTACAACAAATAATCATGATAAATACATCTCCAAAATTTATACGTATACAGTATTTTCTAGAATACGTAATTTCAACATACATAGTGTATATAAGTAAAACATGTATTTAGGCGAATCCTTTTGCCAAATAAGTATTTTATTCATATATCGTATATCCATATAACAAATAAACATGTCAAACACATTTCCAAAAAATATACGTATACCGTACTTTCTACAAATACCTAGAGTATGTAGAATTCCATATTTTTCATCTTTAATCGAAACGGAAAACAGACAGCACTTTGTACATGTGTAATTGCATGCAGATCATGAATCTATCATTATCTGACATTGAAAGCGTTGAAAACCATAACCTATACACCTAAAGTCCGCACCTTTTGTCGTAGAATCGTAACGAAGTCGATAGCTTTGTTAAGCTTCTGTATTCGGCAGTTTGGCAACCTATAGAACGAAATAGGTTAGCTATTTCACAACCTACAACTGTCTAAACCCCAAAACAGATTAGGGTTAGGGTTTCTTACCTAGAAATGACGCCGGAAATGCTGGGAAAGCGATGAGAATCAGACGGTGGAGCTCGTATAGCGGCAAGGAAGAGTGGCAGGGAGATTCTCCCACATCTCCCACACTTTCTCTCTTTTCTCTCTCTTTTCTCTCTCTCAACCTCAAATTTGTATGGCTGCCATGAGAGAGAGGTTAAGGTCCTTATATAGCCTAAAAACTAACCGAAATAGACTTATGTTCAAGGTATACTTACATTATAATCAAATCGGCATTGTTTCAGCTCAAAAGAGGGTTTCTGGCCGCCCTCCTTGAGCCAAAGGTCAGACTTAAGCTCACTAACGCTGGATCTACGTTCTATTAAGTTTTCGTTTCGGTCGGGATTCCAGATCACACGTGGCGGACCAGTTTTAGTTCAACGGTCAGCAGATCTCGATCGGAGATTCCGAGTACATGTAAATGTGTATGAAATTTCTCCTGATCCGAGGGTGTAATTTGGTCTGATTCTGACGGTCTGGTTGTTTAATACTGATCCGCAAGCGAGAGGTGCCAGATTACTATTCAAGATATTTTATTTTGAAATTATTTTACATTTCTCACACTCTTCACTCCGAGCTCAAGCGAATAGCGCTGGGACACTATCTGGATTTGATTTTTGAGATGGTTGTCAAGCCCAGCGAGGCGGTCCTAGTTCCTTAATTCGTGTTAATCAGACTTCCGACGTGCGGTCCAGATCCGATACGGAGTTTCGAGATGCTCCCGTGAGCAGCCAGGTAATGAGACTGATCCTAAGTTTTAGGGTAACCTAGCGTCAATGATTCTACAAGTTTTGGGTCTTGCAGATCGTATTTAAAGCGATTGGTGCTAATTTCACAGGCACTCTAGTTTAGCACTAGCTAATTCTCGCCTAATTTCTAAAGGATTTAGTCCTGTATGATTTCTGTCTGAGGTGGTACCTGGGCCTTTGTAGTTTGTATATAAAGTGATCCAAGTTATACTACTTAGCTAGTTTAAGATAGTGTCTATGGTAAAAGTACTTAGAAAATTTAAGGAACAAGGTGGTGAAGGGTGGGATTTGTGAAGGAAATGGGTTAAGGAGCGATTTTAGACTGTGGGATTCAGTCCTGACAAGTTAATAAGGTGTTAGGAGCAACCCATTGCCTAAGGACGTCTAATTCTAGGTTGGGGAAAATTCGGGATGTTACAGCAAGCCCTCGTAGGAGGCCTCCGGCAGGAGTGTACTTGGTGGGTGCGTTGTGTGGACCCTTGCTCTGTGGAGAGCATAAACATGCGGTTGAAGGTGAACCTGTCTAAAACCTTAGGTTCGAGGTGATCCGAGTGAAACCTCCGTTAGGGTCTTATGGAAGATCCTTGGCCAGTGTGCCTAAAAGTGGGTGCGTTGTGTTGACCCTTGCTCGTGAGAGCATAAACAGTCAGCCTCAGTGTCGGTTGTAAAGGTTGAAGGTAAACCAGATTTAAAACCTTAGGTTTGAGGTGAACCGCTGTGAAACCTCCTTAGTGAAATCCGGTACACTCAAGGGTTGAGTGCTGTTACCGGTAGTGGAGTAGACAAGTTGTCGAACCACTATAAAAATGACTGTGTTTGAGATTGTTATTATTCTATTTGTGTGATTTACTTTTCATACCTGAATATCTGAGATCACACCTCACACACATACATAGTCATATCCATCATAAACTAGTTTGCATATTGTTCACTTCTTAAATAGTTTGTGATTGGATCCTTTACCGGGCTTGGAAGCCAGTAGAGTTACTTTTGAGTAATCCTAATATGTGCTTGTTGTTAGGATTAGTGTAATAGGATTTTAAATAAACCATAAAAACTTTAAAAAGTCCTATTCACCCCCTCTAGGATATATTGGCACATTCCTACTTCAACTAAAGCGGTCTCCACCGCTATTTCAATTTACACTATCATCGCAACTAAGCATAATTCATAAGGGAATAGGAAACATAACATCATATATAATCAAAACACAATACAACATACAATCAATTATCAAAGAGATGGGGATAACGCTCACGAATCTCAGCCTCGCGCTCCTCCCAAGATGCCTCATTCACACTATGGTGACCCCACTGAACCTTTACCAATGGAATGACCTTGGTCCGGAGGACCTGTTCCTTCCGATCAAGGATACGAACTGGTCATTCAATGTAAGAAGCATCCTCACAAACCTCCAACGGTTGCCAATCAATAACAAGAACGATGTCTGACCCACACTTCCTCAACATAGAGGTATGAAAAATGTTGTAGATGTCAGACAACTGAGATGGCAAGGCAAGCCGATAGGCCACGGCGCCAACATGCTCAGTGATCTCGAAAGGTCCAATGAATCTCAGGGCAAACTTGCCCTTCGCTCTAAAACGAACTACACTCTTCATGGGTGAGACCTGAAGAAACACATGATCCCCAATGGCAAACTCCAAGGGATGACACCGACGATCAACAAAACTCTTCCGCTGGCTCTGAGCTATGCGCATCCTCTGCCTGATGATGTCAATGACCTCTGATGTCTTTTACACAAGCTCGGGACCTAGGAGACGCCGCTCTCTAACCTTGGTCTAACAACTCGGATATCTGCATGGTCTGCCATATAATGCCTCAAAAGTTGTCACGTCAATGGTCGCCTGATAGCTGTTGTTGTACGTGAACTTAGCCAATCGTAGGCACTCATTCCAGCTACCCATGAAGTCAATCACGCAAGCTCTGAGCATATCCTCAAGGAGCTGGTTGACCCTTTCGGTCTGCCCATCGGTCTGCGGATGATACGCGGTGCTAAGCTGCAAAACAGAACCCATCGCCATCTGAAAGCTCCTCCAAAACTAAGACCTGAACCTCGGGTCTCGGTAAAAAATGATCGAAACTGGAACACCATTCAGTCTCACAATCTCCTTGATGAATAACCTCACAAGCCGATACAAAGTCCAGGTTGCACGAATCGCAAGAAGATGCGCAGACTTCGTCAGACGATCAACAACAACCCAGATGGCGTCGTGACCGTGCTGAGTCCTGTAAATGTTATTCTATCTGGCTCCCATGATTGCCAAATTTTGTAGTATCAAAACCTCTTGAAATCTGTATCTTGTGTAGCTCATCTTCATATTCAAGATCAAGCAAATCAAGTACAAGAACAAAGGTCTTTACATCAAGAACTTCAAGTGCAAGAATAAAATATTCAAGTACAACATCATTTGATATAAATCAAGCTTTCAAACTTCAACTATGTCAAGATAATGTGCTTTACTTTGGAACGCAAAGCTCAAGGTGAAATACAAGCTTCAAAGTACTTCAAGTTCAAAGCTTTAAAGTACGTCAAGATGTCAAGCTTCAAGTACTTCAAGATCAACTATCAACCGAAGCAAATGATGTTTCAATGTTCAAATATCACATATAAGGTATGAATGACCCTAGATTGACCATAGGTTAGGTCATATTGATTGCATACTTAAATTGGGTCATTATATAATTTTATAGGCCTTTTCTCGACTAGCCTTAGCCTATGTTCGACTAGTCCTAGTACTGGTTCTACCAGTTCAAGAAATTCCTCAACCAATCCAAGATTTGTTATTAATTTTTGAGATTTTTTGTTAGACTCTTGACCAGTCTGGAGACTGCTCGACCAGTCGAGTGAACAGTGCTCGACCAGTCGAGCAGGCTCGACTCAAAGTCCGGCAACCAAATTGGGTCCCACTCGACCAATCGAGAGCATGGCTCGACCAGTCGTGCACGCCACTCGACCGGTCGTACCAGCCACTTGACTAGTTGTGGAACGGTCTTATATTTTCGCGCCCGAATTTTTGAATTCTTGTTGGTCCTTCGACCAGTCGAGCTGACCTCTGGGCCAGTCAAGTGAACAGTTTCTACACTTATAAATAGCATGACTTTTAAAGTTTTTCATTGAATTCAAGCAAAATCAAGACACCACTCTGAGAGATAAGGTGCATCAAGTACCCTCGCCTCGTACTTTATGAGATTATTTACAACTGGCGAGGGTGAGCACACCCTCATGCATGGTTTTTCTAGAAAATACGGGACATATGGATATGAACCCCGGGGTGATCCAACTCCTTCTAAAATTTCATAGGCTTGAATATGAAAATCCGTATTTACACCTGAAAGAGTTTAATGAGATCATAGCCATTCTATATTTTCCCAATGTGTCTGACGACACGGTCAGGCTGAAGCTCTTTCCTTTTTCTTTGAAAGAGAAAGCTAAGACGTGGTTGCATTCACTACATCCTCGATCTATTGGTAGATGGAATGACATGACAAGGGAGTTCATAAAGAAAATTTTCCCATACCACAAGATGAACACCCTTAGAAAGTCGATCATGAACTTCGTCCAAAAGGAAGATGAAACATTCTTTCAATGTTGGGAGCGGTTCAAGGATCTTGTCAGTTCATGCCTACAACATGGTTTTGAAACGTGGCGCATCACGAACTTTTTCTATGATGAACTGACATCTCCCATGCGCCAATTAGTTGAAACGATGTGTAATGGGGAATTTATGAATAAAAGTGTCGATGATATATGGGACTACTTTGATAAGCTTACTGAAAACACACAATCATGTGACATCTCCCCAAAACCAAGCACCATGTCTAGGCTGACTCAATCCAAAGAGAGGGGTGAAATGTATCTCCTGAAAGAGGACGATGATATCAATGCTAAAATGGCTTATCTCACCAGAAAACTCAAGGCCATGGAATTAAAGAAGGATAAGGGTAAAGAAATTGTTTGCGGCATTTGTGGTTGCAACATTCACACAACTAAAAATTGTCTAACAATATCTGCCTTTCAAGAGGTACTGAATGAGCAATCTAATGCCATAAGTAATTACCAAAGACCTTTCAGTAGGCCCATCTCTAATACATACAATCCCAGCTGGAGAAATCATCTAAACTTCAGTTGGAGAAATGGACAAACTGTTACACCTCAAGGATTCCCTAACCAAATTCCACATCAAGGGAAACCTCAAGAGGATTCAGTTATAAAGCATCTTCAAAATCAAGAGCTTTTTAATCAGAGTATGCTACAAGCCTTTCAAGACCTCACAAAGGCCATACAAGGACTTGAGACTAAAAGTGCGATTGGGAACAAGGGGAGCCTTCCAACTCAACCTCTTCCCAATCCAAAACCAAAGCTCTTCAAATCAGATGGAGTAAGCTAAATCTATCACCACTCTTAGGAGTGGGAAGACCATTGACAAAACCATTCCAGTTAGGGCTGAAAAGCCTAAGGACCTGAAAGAGGATAACAATGATAAACCTAGCATTGCTCCACAAGAATTAGAACCGAAACTTCAAGGCAAGCCGGTTACCACACATCCCCAATGGTTGGTTGCACCAAAACCTCTCTCTAACTCTCTGGACATTTTAAAGGTGTTGAAACAAGTGAAGGTCAATATTCCTCTATTGGATGTGATTAAACAAATACCTTCATATGCTAAATTTCTAAAAGACTTGTATACAACTAAAAGACAGCAAAATATTCAAAAAAAAATCTTCCTAACTGAGAAAGTGAGTGTCATCCTAAAGCAAGATGTGCTATAGAAATTCAAAGATCTCGGTAGCCCAACCATACCTTTGTAATTGGGAACTACCAAATTGAGCACACACTTCTTAACTTAGGAGCAAGTGTAAATCTGATTCCCTACTTGGTCTACAAATAGTTAGGTTTGAGTGAATTAAAACCCACCGTAACTATATTACAACTTGCTGATCACTCAGTTCGTGTACCGAGAGGGGTAATCGAGGATGTGTTGGTCCAGGTTGACAAATTCTACTATCCAGTAGATTTTATCGTCCTCAATACGGAACCCATCAGTAACATGAGCACTCAAATTCCCGTCATTCTTAGTCGCCCATTCCTCGCCACTTCAAATGCAATCATTAATTGCAAGAATGGAGTCATGAGTATGTCTTTTGAGAATATGACATTGGAGTTGAATATCTTTTTCAACACAGGCAAACGGTTAGAGGATGATGGCGATTTCCATGACGTTAACATGATTGACTCTTTCGTAGAAGATAGAACACTTTTGACCTTATCCTCTAACCCTCTAGAGACATGTCTGGCCCACTCCCATTATTTTGATAATGAAATGATAGGTAGACAGGTGCCATGCTTGATATTGTGTCGGTACTTTAAGTTATCCAGCGAAGGCCACAATTTGAAGAGTTGCCCCAAACTGAGGTAGTGCCTCTACCGTCTAACCTCAAGGCACCGAAGTTTGACCTAAAACCTTTACCCTCTGATTTAAAATATGTCTATTTAGGTCAAGATGAGATATACCCAATGGTGATTTCTTCCCACCTTGAGCAAGAATAGGAGAGTATGCTCATCTCTACTCTCATTGAGCATAAGGGAGCCCTTAGATGGTCGATGGCGGACCTCAAAGGAATTGACCCTTCGATTTATACTCATCGCATTTATCTTGAGGATAATGCAAAGACCTCTCGTCAATCACAATGTAGATTAAATCTAAACATGAAGGAAGTGGTTAAAGCCGAGGTTCTTAAAATATTGGATGTGGGTATCATATACCCGATATCCGATAGTCAATGGGTGAGTCCAACTCAAGTGGTTCCCAAGAAGTCTGGAATCACCATTGTAGCCAATGTCAATAATGAACTCGTGCCAACTAGAGTTACTACTGGTTGGAGAATGTGCATTGACTACAGGAAGTTGAATACCGTCACGAGGAAGGACCACTTCCCTTTGCCCTTCATTGAATAAATCTTGAAAAGGCTAGCTGGTCACTCGTACTATTGTTTCCTTGACGGGTATTCGGGCTACAACCAGATAGAGATAGCCCCTGAAGATCAGGAAAAGACCACATTCACATGTCCTTTTGGCACCTTTGCTTACCGAATGATGTCATTTAGACTATGTAATGCCCCCGCCACTTTTTAGCGATGCATGATGAGTATTTTTTCTGATATGGTGGGGCAATATCTAGAGGTCTTCATGGACGACTTCTCTGTTTTTAGTCTATCCTTCAGCGATTGTTTGGAGAATCCTAAATGTGTACTGAAGCGATGTGAAGAAAAGAATTTGGTACTCAACTGGGAGAAGTGTCATTTAATGGCTCGTAAGGAAATTGTCCTTGGACATATCATCTCGTCTAGGGGAATTGAGGTAGATAAGGCTAAAATTGATCTTATCTCTAACCTACCTCCACCCAAGAACATATGAGATGCGCGATCCTTCTTAGGACATGCCGACTTTTATAGGAGATTCATAAAGGACTTTAGTAATCTCTCTCATCCTTTATGTAACCTACTTCAAAAGCATGCACCATACGAGTGGACTGAGCAATGCCAGGAAGCTTTCACGAAGCTTAAGGGCATGTTAACTACCGCACCTATCATGCAGACACCCGATTGGAGCCCTCCTTTTGAACTTATGTGCGACACGTCTGACTATACTCCTGGGGCGGTTTTAGGCCAGAGAAAAGAAAAGAAGCCCTACGTTATTCATTATGCAAGTAGAATTCTAAATCATGCCCAAGTGAACTACTCAACTACGGAAAAGGAACTCTTAGCCGTAGTGTTCGCTTTGGACAAATTTAGGTCCTACCTAATCGGATCCAAGATCATCATATACACAGATCATGCAGCACTCAAGTATCTTCTTTCTAAGAATAATGCTAAGACCCGCCTGATTAGATGGATCCTCTTACTATAAGAATTTGATTTAGAAATAAAAGATAAAAAGGGAGTAAAGAACGTAGTGGCTGACCATATTTCTCACCTTGATCTCCCTAATTCCCTTGAGACGATACAAATCAATGACATGTTCCCTAACGAACAATTGTTCAAAGTCTCCCATTCACCTTGGTTTGCTGATATTGCTAATTATTTTGCCACAGGTTTCACACTCACACAATGGACTGCGTAAGATAAGAAGAAATTTTTCACCGAGATGCGCAAATTCTTCTAGGATGATCCATATTTGTTTAAATATTGCCCAGACCAAATCTTAAGGAGATGTGTGCCAGATAATGAACATTAAAGTGTCATCTCCTTCTTCACTCTCAGGCCTATCGTGGTCACTTTTCTGTTAAAAAGATCACGACCAAGATTCTGCAGTGTGGTTTTTACTATCCCACTACATTCAAAGACGCTCATGAGTTTTACAAGGCTTGTGAGCGTTGTCAGAAGTTGGAGCATTGTCCCGTCGAAATATGATGCCCTTGAACCCCATTCTTATCATAGAAGCATTTGAATGTCGGGGCATTGATTTCATGGGACCATTCCCCCAATCTTTTAGAACTTTATATATTTTGCTCGCTGTAAATTATGTCACTAAATTAGTTGAAGCGATTCCTTGCCAGAACAATGACCATTAAATGGTCATTAAATTCTTAAAAGAGAACATCCTTTCCTGGTTCATAACGCCTCGAGCCATCATTAGTAATGGGGGTTCACATTTTTGTAATAGGCCATTTACGAAGTTAATGAAAAAATATCGCATCTCTCACAAGGTGAACACTCCATACCACTCACAAACAAGTGGGCAAGCTGAGATTTCCAATAGAGAAATTAAATAAATTTTGGAAAAGACAGTTAACCCTGACCGTAAGGATTGGTCAATCAGATTGACCGATGCCTTATGGACTTACCGTACAACATTTAAGACCCCTATTGAAATGTCTCCCTTTAGACTTGTCTATGGGAAGGATTGCCACTTGTCTGTGGAGTTGGAACATAGAACCTACTGGGTGATCAAAAATTTGAATTTCAATCTGGACAACGGTGGCTCGTTACGCAAACTTCAGTTGAATGAACTTGAAGAAATCTAGAATGATGCATATAAGAACTCGAGAATTTACAAGGACAGGATGAAGGTGTTTCATAACCAACACATTCTTCAAAAATCATTCACACCAGGTCAGAAATTCCTCTTGTACAACTCTCGGTTACATCTCTTTCCGGGCAAACTCTGATCTCGTTGGACCAACCCTTTTACTGTTATCAATGTTTACCCTCATGGGGCTGTCGAGATTTGGAATCCAACCAATGACAATGAGTTTAAAGTAAATGGAGATCAATTAAAGCCATTTGTTGAAAATTTTGATTCAGAGGACATGTCCATACCTCTGACTGATCCTGTATACCAGGATTGATCTCCTAGTCTGACAGAGGTGTAGTTAGGTTTTCTATTATCCATTCTAAGATAGTTTGCTTTATGTCATTTTAGGATAGTTGGATTTATGATGTTTAGGATAGGTTGTTTTCCATTTGTTCTAGAATAGTTTGCTTTTTGTTGGTTTAACTCTTATGTTGACCCACCTTCACGCTGAGATCCTTTGGAAAAAGCTTCAAACTTTCCTCCATCAGGTACTACCTTTCCATCACTTCTCCTTTACTTTCGTTGTCTCATGTGCATTGCATGCTTATATCTTTTATATTGAGGACAATGTAGATTTTAGGTTGGGGATGGGAGATTAGGTTACCTAATTAGTGTTTTCTCAGTTTTAAGCAAATTTTACAAAAATTTTGAAAATTTTTCAATACTTATCTATTTAGAAAATGCTAAGTTGTGTAGTTAAGATTGTTTTGAGTATGACAAAAAGATAGAAATCGAGTTTTGAATTGTTGGAGTTGGAGCAACTAAGTAATTTATCACTTATGGTTCTTACATTCACTTGGTTAAGAGGATGTTCAAATATTATTTTATTCAAATTGTTCTTTGTGAATAGTATTAGATTTTCTAATTGTTAGTATGGTGATCAATGATAGATATTGAGAACCGAGTCTGGAGAGTTTTATCCACTTTAAAAGAATAAAAGAACCAGTTAAAAAAATAGGAGATCGACAAAGAGGTCATAAAGAATGAGAATGACAACATCTTTGAGGGAAATGAAAAATGTCTTTGAAAATGATGTAATGTCTGGGAAAAAATGTAGAAAAGACTGAATAAACACAAATGGTCGTGGATATAAAATCAAAAACTGGAAAAAGAAGGAAAAGGGGATGAGTTCAGAATCAGTACTTGGGTCTTCAAACAATCTTGAAGTGATGAACATGGCTAACATTATGAAAAGATAGTATTTTCATTGAGCACGTTGAAAAACTTGATATGCGAACTATGCTCTGACCTAATGGATTAAGGATTTATTTGATCAGTTACTTATGTGGTTCAGTTCCAAGTTTTTAACAACTCACTTCCCCATCTTGAGTCTACTCATGCATACTTAATACATGAAAGATTGTTTTCTAAAAAAGGTTGAACATTGCGCATTAAACTTATTTTCCGCATTCTTTGCTCAAGACTAGCAAAATGCTGGTTGGGAATTGTGTTGAGGGTCAAATATTGCATATTAGACCCCAGTTATTATTTGGTTTTATGTACATGATAATGTTTAATGTTCTATTTTAATCATGTTTGTGTCGCAAGGTGAATTTAACAGCTTGGATTGAAAGAGTATTAAAAGCATGGATTTGATGCTCAAGAATCACCAAGGCAAGGGATAGATCTTAGGAGACCAAGATTAAAGAATTCACATGTCAAAGATTCAAGGAAACCAAGTGATGAAGGAAGAGAATCGAAGAATTGAAGATAAGGAAGCCTGAAAATCGTCCTAAATTCAAGATCACAGGGTTCCCACCATCCATTTGGCACGGAACTTTATATCCGGCCTGAGTATCATAAAGTAACCATACACGAAGAATTGTAGCCCTTAAATCTTTATAAAAGTGGTCTAATGGAAAGATCAGCCATAAACCCTTGATCATGGGGCTTATCTTATCCTTGGATGTGCCTCAATTTTGGACTTAACTCCTTAAATTGGATGGAAAAACGAATGGGCGATGTGGATTTCCTAAGTAAACATCACTGTGGTAACATGCACGCATCACAGGGGTTCACTTGTTATGCACCGAATTAGAAACCGGGTCAAACATGGTTTGACTCGACTCCAACGCAAGAAAGGAAATTTCTTATCCTTTCTCCTTCGTTTTCCCTCCAACGATGGGTTTGAATTTGGGTCCATTGAGTGAGTCCCGATGACGATCCAAACCGCCCATTCAAACGAACGAGGGGTCTGACCAGGACCCAAGCAATCCTAGCCAAAGAAATGCCCCGGATCGCCCTCTTTGATGACGGATGCATGGTTTATCACCATGTGATCAGCAAGGTAGGCCACACCACAGTAAATCAAAATGACCTCTCCTAAGTGAAGATTACACCACGAACCTGATGGACAGAGCTGATTCTGCAAACGTCAGGGAATGTGGGCCCCACTGTTAATGCAAAATTCAGTTTCCGCATGCCTTATGCACGTAACAGCGTCCAGAGAAAACCAGACGTTCCGGTGCATTAGGTAATCACGGTCAGGATCGGATCAATGATCCAGACCGTCCAAACTTCAGGAGAGGGGATTTCGACCCTTCCTAGGCAGTCAGATTGACTAGACTGGACAATTGTTCTTCCCAAAATCGGATCAAACGCAACCTATTTTTGCGTTTTCGTTGCATAGGAACGAAGGTGCGAAAACAAGGTCGGTTCTCCGACTCCAGCCGACTTATGGACATCATTCCTATAAAGGAAAGGGAAAGAGATAGCAACCAGGGACGTGAGCAAGAGTGGGGAGAGAGAGAGAGAGAGAGAGAGAGAGGATCAGTCGGCTATCTCCATCAAGAGTTTTTTCCCTTTTTTTAAATTGTTTTTGTTATATTTTTAGAGATTCTAGTTCAATCATGTCCATGATTGGCTAAACCTCTTAGCTAGGGTTAAGAGGTAAAGCTTGCAGCGTGATGGGATGTTTTTTATGGCTTTGATTCATGTTTAAGTTGAACTATCTTTGATTCTAGCTTGATTAAAAGGAATACTCGTAGTTTTTAATGGTTTGTTGTGACTTGAATTACAATGAATCTGTGATAGCTTTGGGTATGTCCTTTTCATTACTGAGATTGTGAAATTAGGAAGCCCTATTGTTCACCATCGTCCCCTGGGCATGGTTGGATGATGGAATCCTCCTTAACTCTCATAATTCTCTCAAAGTGGTTATGGATTGGTAAATTCTGTTGTTTGCATTGTCTCATGGGCATGGTTTTGTGATGGAATCAATTATAGTTCTCATACCTCTCATCCATTGAGAACTAAATCAAAGGATGTTCAGGTTTGATTTGTAATGAGTAATCTTCCAATTAGATAAGATAGACGTAACGACTCAGAAAATTCCGTACGAAGACCCGAGTACCACCTCAGGCAGAAATCACTCAGGACCAAGTCCTTTAGAAATTAAACGAGATTAACTAAGTGCTAAACTAGATTAGCTACGAAATCCGTTTGATCCACTTTAAATACGATCTGCAAGACCCAAAACTTGTGGAATCACTGACGCTAGGTTACCCTAAAATCTAGAATCAATCTCATTACCCAGTTGCTCTCGAGAGCATATTGAAACTCCGTATCGGATCTAGACTGCATGTCGAAAGTCTGAATACTACGAAATTATATAATTAGGACCGCCTTGCTGGGCTTGACAACCATCTCAGAAATTAACTCCAGATAGTGTCCCGAGGCTATTCGTTTGAACCCGGAGAGAAGAGTGTGAGAAAACGTGGTTTCCTTTAGAAATTAAGTCTAATTTAAATAATCTGAAACTTGTCGCTTGCGGGCCAGATATAAGCAATCAGACCGTCGGAATCTGACCCAAATACACCCTCGGATCAGGGAACATTTCCCATACATGTCCGTGTACTTGTAACCCTGATCGAGTTTCGGTGACCGTTGAATTGAAACTGGTCCGCCACGGGCGATCTGTAAATCCGATCAGACTGAAAACTTAACTCGACGTAGATCCATGGTTAGGGAGCTTAAGTCCGACCTTTGGCTCAAGGGGGGCTCCAGAAGTGCTCTGTTGAGACGGAACAACCTCCCTTTGGACATAACCTAAGTATACCTTAGCCTTGGCGCCATTTCCATCAAATTTAGGCCTATATAAGGACCTTAAACCCTCTCTCATTCACTCCATACGAATTTGAGAAAACCCTAGGAGAGAGAGAGAGTAAAGAGAGAGAAAGTGTGAGAGAAGTGGGAGGATATTCCTGTTGCTCTATCTTGCCATTCCACGTGCCTAACCATCACTATCACATCGCTATTCAGGCGATTCTGACTTCGTTCTTAGGTAAGAAAACCTAAACTTAATCTGTTTTAAGGTTTCAATTATTACAAGTAGCGAAATAGCTAACTTAACTCGTGATATAGGTTGCCATTTCATCGTTGATAAAGATCTAGAATCTTTGTTGAGTTCATTACGGTTCTACGGCGTATGGTGCGGACTATAGACATATAGGTTATGGTTTTCAAAGCTTTCAATGCCGGATAATGATAGATTCATGATGTGGGTGTTATTTCACATGTAAAATGTGATGTTCGTTTTGCGATTCAGTTATATATGAACTTATGGGATTTAGCAAATTTTGTGTATTTGTAGAAAATACCGTATACGTACACAATATGAAAGTGTGTTTGCCATGATAAATTGCTATGTGTATATACTAGTTATGTGTAACAACTCCTCGGCGAAAGGATTCGCCCTAATGCATGTTTTGGCCAACATACGTTATGTATGTTAATAAGCGTAGTCTAAGTGTTTGTGAAAATGATTGTATGAGTAAGTACTTAGAAGATAGTGCTCTAGGTGGGTGTGAGATAGGATTCTCAACTACCTTAGAGATGTGTATGATTTCCTCCATGCAAGTTGTTTATTTTAACCACTTACTTATGAAATGTGTGTTTTTGGATTTCCTGTTTGCATTGTGTTTTATAACATGCTCGTTAATATGTTTGAATTACTTGTTTATTTAATTCTGCTCTGACTACTCCACATGCTTACTGGTTAAGGATTGAATGTATTTGAGACTACAGTATAGTCCAAGCAATCTGTAACAGGCTTTGAGTTCGTGGCTGAGATTCATTCGCCATGTAGGACGTGTTTGACGAACCCGAGTCGTGCGTTGGTCGTCGACAGCGGTTAGGTCACACGAAGTACTTATGCACTTCATGTCGATCGATTCGATGTGTGCTCGTATTAGTCGAGCTCGCCAAGTAACCCGATTTGCCTATTGTATGTTAACCATGTTTAGACACTACTACTTGAACCTAGGGTACCAATCTCACCAGTGATATCCCTGCTAACCTTGGTACCTTGATCCGCTAAGACTCATGAGTTGGACATGGTGGTATGGGACACCATGGTCGAGCTGTCGGCCTACGCTGGGGCGACGAGCCTCCCCGTAGTGACCAGTGAGCAACCCAGACTCGTGAACTGAATACGGTGGTATGGGACACTGTATTCGAGCTGTCGGCCTACACTGATTTGGTGACGAGCCCTTTGTAGTGACCTCGAGCATATTCTGAACCTGCATAGGGGAGACGACCCTTTCCGTAGTAATCAGAGTATACACTAGGCCTGTATTGATTTGGTGACGAGCCCTTTGCAGCGACCTAGAATCATAACATCGTATGAGATTTACTAGGACTAACGACCCTAGAATGGAACCTTGTTTGGGAATGATATAAGGGAGGTACCTTAGTTTCCCAATCATGTTGTATGAAAAGGACTAATAAAAACTTGGTAATCACGCTCATAACATCGCACTACATGTGCCCCAGGTTGAAGAGCACAGAGGGATGAAAGCATGCCGCGACCGTAAGATGGTGTCGCACGAGGGAGTGTAGGCGAGGGCATTCATCATGACTACATTTCATCCTTGCATTAATAAAGAGTATTTAGGATTGTTTGATTGTACTGCTTTATCATTACTGCTTGACTGAATTGATAACATATTAATCTTTGCTCTATGATTCCACTGAGTTGATCACTCACTCCCACGTTACGGGACGGTGTTTTAAACACTAACCAGACCCTGTCTTGATTTCAGGTGATGACGTGCCCCCAGAGGCGGAGCCTGATTACTATGACGATCAGGACGAGTTCTCTTATATGCAGTTCTCCGGCGGCTTTGCTTAGGCTATCCGGATCGACGGGGCTACAGGGATTATCTTTGTAATTATACTATTTGACATTTTGATTTTTGGACTATTACATGTATATGGTGACTCAGTAATGTATTCATAGTCTGGAGACCGATCGTAATCTTTTGACTTATATATGTTTATTTTGACTCTCAGTCTTCCGCTTGCATTTTACAACTTGATCTGGAGTATGAATTATTGTTTTGGTATAATCCAACTCATGATTAATGCACTAATACAAACGAAATTTAATCATAAGCATATATGTTGCATAAGTGATGTTTTGGAACTCGGGAGTTGAGCTGCTACTCGACCCCCGATTTTCAGGGTGTTACAAGTTAGTATCAAAGCATGATTTGGATTAAACCGGACCTGGGTTATGGTCATACAACGTATGTTGACGCATGAGTCGATCTTAAATCACCCCTAGACCGTCACTTGACGGGTTTAGACCACAAGTTACATTATCCCAGCCATTGACAGTGGGTACTTACAAATGCACATCAGAAACTACCCGAAATGACTCGAAACCGCTTAAGTCGAAGTCGGGGGCCTAACCAAGCAAATATAGAGGGACTCAGGGTGGGCCCCACACATTTTTGGACCAAGGGGGGCAGGAGGACCTCGCCCAGGGGCGAGCCCTCGTCAAAACCTCCAGAGGTCGGCGAGGACCTCATCGGCTTGGCGAGGCCTCGCCACCAAACGGGCCTGGCCGGGCAGGCCGATGCGGGCTGATGGTTGTTGGGGGTTGTGTGGCCCACGGACGCATGGGGTTTCGGTTAAAACCCTTCCTAGGTCACCCCTCCTTCACAAAGTGCCCTCCCAAGCTCTCCTTTCTCTCCCAAACTTTTAATTTTTCACAAAAAGTGCCCCTCCAACCTCTTCTTCTTTCGTTTTCGTGCACCACACCTATCACCCTATCAAGACCCTCTTCCATTGTTTCCTACCCTCTCAATTTTCTCTCATTTAAGCTCTTAAACCCCCCATTTGAGTCTCAAATTAGTGTACACCCACTACCCATCCTCTTTCTTCATTTTCCCTCTCCATTCTCTTCCATTTGAACCTTTACACCTTCCTTTAAGGCTCAAATTTGTGGAGACCTAAAGACTCCAACCCTTTTCTCCCTTTTCTTCACTTTTCCATGGCCCTATTCGAGTTTATTATGGCCATTTTCTCAATCTCCACCTTTCTCTCTCTCATGGGAAAGAGAAAGGGTGCAGTGGATGAAGCCAGGCCTAGTCACCCCACTCGTTGAAGGAGACGGAGAGGCGCCACAGTAATCATGGACATTGAGCGTGAGATACGGACTAAGCGGGACCTCGATCCCCAGGCTCCTCTCCCAAGAACTCTACTGGCAGAGCTGTCCCATGGAAGATATACGGGCCGTAGGGTCCTTTTCGAAGCTTAAGTTGACCGGAAGCTCTTTGGGGAGTATCTGTTATTGGAGCGCCTGGGTGAAGCCGGGTGGGGCCCTGCGTTTGAGGGAAATTATCGTGGAATGTGGGTACTGTCCAAGCTTTCTATGCCCATATTCGAGAGCCTATGCTGGATCCCTTGCAGTTTAAGATCCCATTCGGAAGAGATCGGGAGGCCACAATCGATGCTGGCCTGATAGCTCAACTCATGGGAATACCGCTTGGCCAAGTCCACGCGAACGAGAAGAATCTGAAGAGTGCACGAGAAAGGGATCGCTGTACGCATTTCCTTTGTGGTCGACTGGTTCAATGGTAGTCAAACAATAGTCTGCTAGCGACCAATATGACGGACGACTTCCGTCTACTCCATCACATTTTCATGTTCAACGTTTATCCCAGGTGGAGCAATCGCAGTGAGTGTACGCGCTTGATGGTAGATTTCCTTTATCAAGTAGGGTAGGGAGAGAAGTTGTGCGTGCCTACATTCGTGTTGTGACAGATAGTTCTTACCGCACGTTATAATAGAAGGACTAATTTGCTCCCCTTCGGTCGGCTTATATGCAAGATTGCACGCGAGTTCGGCTACAATCTTGGTGTAGAACTCCCGGTGCCACAACATTTCGTCAATGAAACTACTCTCAATCAGATGAACATCGGGCCACGACAACGATAAGCACAACTTGAGGAGAGTGAGGATGAGACGGAGAGTGAAGAGGAAGAGAGTAAGGAAGAAGGTGGACCTGAAATAGAAGAGGAAGAGAGTGAGGAAGAAGAGGAGGCCCAGGATACAGAGGAGAGCTCCCCTCCTACGCCACCGGAGTAGGACACTGATCGGGCTGCTAGGGATACTCGTATAGCTCGACTTGAGGAGGGTCAGGTTGTCCTACGACAGGGTCAGGCTATCTTGCGACAGGATATTATGGATCTTCGGGCCTCGTGAAACACAAGTTCAAGAAAGTGACTCGCACTTTGAAGACTATCCTGTGCTACTTGCAAGATAAGGGTGCCCCTCCTCCGTCGTCAGACTCGGATGCCTATTCATCCATGCCGTTGTCTTGCACCTTGTTTTGGTTACTGCTTTAGGTTATGTTTGTGTTCATGTTGTTGGGCCTAGTAGTGTAGTAGTTCGCTTTAGTTGTATTAGCTCACATGCATCTTCTGTCATGATTCATGTAACTCTGTATTCCATGTATTATGACAAATTTTAGTGAATGAAATGCATGCAGTCCCTTTTGCTATGAAGTGTGTAGAATGCTTAAAGGATTGTGTATTGTTACACTACATCTTATGCAAATAACACCCTATGTCATATAGGACATGCCACAGAAGGTCACGCGGAGCACGACACTCCTCGCACTTACTGGTTCGATGGGTCAGGCACCTCTCCAGAGTGATGGTCGTACTGACCCTAGTTTGGGCCCGGTTCGTGAGACTATACCTGAGTCTCGGCCTTCTATTGGTCCTGCAGTTGGACCGCCACCGTACACGCCACCGGTTCATAAGCAGAACCGTGCATCTTCTTCGACGCAGCATGTGCCTCAGTCAACTCTACCTGCGGATAGGTTGGAGCAGTTGATGACGATGATGCACCAGCAGCACCAGCACCGCTTAGCTACTATTGCAGGGGCCCTAGCTCAGGGTGGAAGTGCGACTCCACGTTCACCATTTGTATGTCCTACTGAGACTGTAGGGCCTTCTGCTCAGGATGAGGGTGTGCCTCCCCTTGCACCTACTGCATACACTACGGGAAATCTGGGTACGAGTGGTCTCCTCGAGCGATTCCAGCGCTTGAGGTCTCCTACCTTTACGGGTTCTCACAGACCCGAGGAGGCCGAATATTGGCTCGACCGCATCTCCAAGATGCTGAGGATGCTACATTGTACAGAGCAAAAGCAGGTTGAATTGGCCACCTTTATGTTTGAAAAGGAGGCTAGCTTGTAGTGGGATAGTGTTTTGCGGATAGTTACAGTTGGCTATATATGGACGTGGGTAGATTTTGAGTTCCTCTTTCATGAGAAATACTATCCCCAGACGTACCGGTACGAGAAGGAGAATGAGTTCTTGCGCCTCAGACAGGGAGGCATGACAGTAACAGAGTACGAGCATCGGTTTACCAAGTCTGGCAGATACGTCCCTACTATACTGGCTGACACGCAGATGTGGATGCAGCGTTTCTTCGAGGGCCTGCGACTTGACATTCGGTAGAAGATGTGTTGTGCTAGTATACCCTCCTATGCTGAGCTAATACACATGTCTATGCGGGCAGAGTAGGACGGGGATCGTTTGACACATTCTCGTGGGGCTATGGTTACTAGACTACGACCTGATATGCCGAGCAGGCATTTCTTCGGCAAGAGGCCCCGTATCGACTCTCCTCCCAAGATTACGGCGCCAGTGGGTCCGATGAGATGCCTGGGTGTGACATGCACCTACTGTGAGAGGCCAAGTCATGCTGCGGAGAGCTGTTTTGCTCGTATGAGAGACAGTGGGTTTTCACCGCCGCAGAGAATCGACCGCCCTCGTCCTCAGGTTCTATCTACTCCACCCCTACGGACAGCACCTGCACATCCATTCTTCAGACCCCCTACACCTCGATTTAGGCCGCCTCAGCGACCTATGGTGCCTCAGCCCAATTGACCTCAACAGGCACACGTTCATGCACTTACAGCGGAAGAACCAGAGACAGCACCTTCAGCACCTATGGCCTTCGAGGTCACTGCACATGTCCAAGGTACTCCTGTCCTCTTATTAGTAGACACTGGGTCTACTACCTCCATCATTTCCTGTGCGACAGTTAAGCGTCTAGCTTTACATAATACTCCCACGAAGGGGTGAGACTCACTACTGCGATGAGGACCTTTTCAGATGTCACACGGACGTGTAAGGGTTGCTCAGTAGACTTGGGTAGCAGGACAGTATTCGTTGACCTCATTCTCGCTCCACTATGGCACTACGACATTATCCTCGGTATGGACTGACTCACCAAGATGAAGGCAGAGATTGATTGCGATAATCGGGTCGTGACAGCCAACGGACCTTATGACATGGTGTTTACTTTTCCAATGCAGGTTAGTTGGTCATGTCGTGTTAGATGTTACGCTGCTTTACTAGAGCATGTTAATGGGCCGACGTTAGGGAACATGCCAGTAGTTCAAAAATTTGAGGATGTGTTCAGGAAGATCCCTAGATTACCTCCTCAGTGCGAGATCGATTTTACTATTGATTTTGTGCCTGGTACGACCCCCATTTCATTACCTATGTATCGGATGCCTCTATGTAAAATGGAGGAACTGAGGAAACAGATAGACGGGCTGGTAGAGAAGTGCTTCATACGACCCAGTGTGTCTCATTGGGAGCACATGTGTTGTTTGTCAAGAAGAAGGATGGGTCGTTGCGATTATGTATTGATTACCGCAGGTTGAACCAATTGACCGTGAATAATAAGTATCCTTTGCCCAGGATAGACGATCTGTTTGATCAATTGAAAGGGGCGCGATACTTTTCAAAGATTAATTTGCAGTCAGGGTATCATCAGTTGGGAGTCAGGGATGAGGACGTGCAGAAGACGACCTTCAGGACCAGTTTTGGGCATTACGAGTTCCTCGTGATATCCTTCGGTCTTACGAACGCGCTGGCCGTGTTCATGGATTTGATGAACCGGGTATTTCGGCCATTTCTATACCAATTTGTCATCATGTTTATCGATGACATCCTGATATACTTTAAGAGTCGGGAAGAACACGAGGAACACCTACAAGTAGTCTTAAATACTCTGAGGAAGAACCAGTTGTTCGCACATTACAAGAAGTGCGACTTCTGGCAGGAGGAAGTCAAGTTCCTGGGACATGTGGTGTTCAAGGAAGGGATAGTTGTGGAACTTGCTAAGGTAGCCGCAGTTCAGGACTGGAAGCAGCCTGGTTCGGTTACTGAGGTGAGGGGTTTTCTGGACCTGGCAGGCTATTACCGACGTTTCATTCGGGACTTCTCGAAGATTGCCAGACCGTTGTCTTAATTGACACGGAAGGATCTGAAGTTCGCCTGGAATGAGAAGGTGAAAGCAGCTTTTCAGGAGCTGAAGGACAGACTGATGTCCGCGCCCATGCTAGTATTGCCAGAGCAAGTGGTCAAGTATACGATATACACCGACGCGTCTCGAGTTGGTCTGGGCTGTGTCCTTATGCAGAAGGACAAGGTGATCGCATATGCCTCAAGACAGTTAAGGAAACATGAGGAGAATTACCCTACACACGACTTGGAATTGGCAGTGGTCATATTTACATTAAAGTTCTGGAGGCATTACCTCTACGGAGAGGAATTCAAGCTTTTCTGTGACCACAAGAGCCTTCGATATATATTCACTCAGCGGGACTTGAATATGAGGCAGCGCCGATGGATAGAAACCTTGAAGGACTTCAAGTTCGAGGTCTCCTACCATCCTGGCAAGCCAACCTTATGGCAGACGCATTAAGCCGCAAGAAGGCTATAACATTTGCGGCTCCGCTAATGATAGCAGAGTGGGATATGGTAGAGTTCGTGTGGGACTTCAAGCAAAAGCTCACCGTGGAGGAGCCATTCGAGAGTGTCGCGCACATTCGGGTGCGGCCACTTATTGATGATAGGATTACCGAAGCCCAGAAAGACGATGAGCGACTGATGGAGGTTAGAAAGCTAGCTAGCGATGACGAGGACTCTGAGTGGAGAGTTGGCACAGATGGGGGCCTATGATACCGTGGCTGCCTATGCGTCCCAGACATTCATGACTTAAGACAGGAGATTCTCGAGGCTGCCCACAGATCGAAGCTTGCGATACATCCTGGTAACACGAAGATGTATCAGGACATGAAGATGTCATATTGGTGGGACAATATGAAGGCTCATATAGCAGAATATGTCTCCCATTGTCTCACCTACTAGCAGGTCAAGGCAGAGCATCACCGACCTCCTGAACTGCTTCAGCCCATGCCCATAGCAGAATGGAAGTGGTACTTCATCTTTATGGATTTCATATTGGGGCTGCCAAATATGAGGAAGGGACATGATTCCATTTGGGTAATCGTCGACCGGTTGACAAAGTCGGCTCATTTCCTTCCGATCAGAGTTTCGAACTCTGCAGACGAGTTAGCTAGGCTGTACATCAAGGAGATAGTGCGTCTGCATGGAGTTCCCTTGGAGATCGTATCAGACCGAGACATGCGATTCACATCCATCTTCTGGACTCGTATCCAGGAAGCGATGGGTGTGAAGTTGAAGTTCAGTATCGCGTTCCACCCACAGATCGACGGGCAGACGGAGCGGGTGAAACAGATTTTGGAGGATATGCTGCGGGTTTGTGTTTTGGACTTCAAGGATAGTTGGGATGACTGTCTCCCATAGCAAAGTTTGCCTACAATAACAGTTTTCAGACGAGTATTAACATGGCTCCTTATGAGGCCTTGTATGGCCGCCCTTGCCGAGCACTGCATTGCTGGGCAGAGGTTGGCGAGCACAATTTGATTGGCCTAAAGTTAGTACAGGCGACCTCAGAGAAGATCGATATTATCAGGCGTCGACTTCTTACAGCCCAGTGCAGACAGAAGAGCTATGCCGATACGAGGCGGTGACTGCTAGAGTTCAAAGTTGGGGACCATGTATTCCTCCGAGTTTCCCCCATGAAGTGAGTCCTACGTTTTGGCAAGAAAGGGAAGCTTACATCGCGGTTCATTGGCCCATTCCAGATACTTGATCGAGTGGGTGTGGTGGCATATCGTCTTGCTTTACCTACACCACTTGCGGGCATACACAACGTATTTCATGTATCTATACAGAAGAAATATGTTCCTGACCCTTCCCACATTATCAGGTGGGAGCAGGTACAGTTGAGCGAGGACACTACATATGTATTGCGTCTGACACGCATTCTAAATAGGAAGGAGCAAGTGTTGCGCAGTAAGGTCATCCCACTTGACACTGAGGAAGAGGCTACTTGGGAAACTGAAGCAGAGGACAGAAAGAACTACCCTCAGATTCTCGAGGAGTACGAAAAGGTACTAATTTCGAGGATAAAATTTTTCGTGAAGGGGGGTTGATTGTAACGACTCGAAAAATTTCGTACGAAGACCCGAGTACCACCTCAGGCAGAAATCACTCAGGACCAAGTCCTTTAGAAATTAGATGAGATTAACTAAGTGCTAAACTAGATTAGCTACGAAATTCGATTGATCCACTTTAAATACAATCTGCAAGACCCAAAACTTGTGGAATCACTGACGCTAGGTTACCTTAAAATCTAGAATCAATATCATTACCTAGTTGCTCTTGGGAGCACATTGAAACTCCGTATCGGATCTGGACCACACGTCGAAAGTTCTGTAAGTGCTATAATTTATATCCCTGTTTATTGTCAAATTTGTAGTGCCAAAATCACTGTTATATAACTTGCATAAGTGAAGCTCTCTCAAAGATCAACATTCATGAACAAGCAAAGCTCACAAGTACAAAGATCAACCTTGATTGCAAGAACTGCTCACAAGACATGACTCAAGAATGCAAGACTTCAAGAAGAGTACAAGGTAGTTCGTAAAGAACTCAAGACACTTTCAAGGTTGAGCTACTTCAAGATTTCAAGATTGAACTACATCAAGACTTCAAGGCTTAAACTTCAAGGTCACTTGTTCCTAATGTTTCAATGTCATTACTTCATATTTGAGGTTTGACTGACCTTAGGTTGACCTTAGAAGTAGGCCACTTTGGATACATAAGTCGGATGTTTATTTTACATGAGTTTGGTCTGTTCTTCGACTAGTCCTAGGCCTTCTTCGACTAGTCCTAGATTTGCTTCGACCAGTCTAAGAAATTCCTCGATCAGTCGTGAGTTTGTGACAAAATTCGGATAATTTCTGTTAGGCTTCAACTAGTCCAAGAATCTATTCGACCAGTCGAAGGAACAGTGTCGACTGCATCTTCGACCAGTCGAAAGTCTTCGACTCAAAGTCCAGCGATGAATTTTAAGTTCTTCGACCAGTCGTAGAATGGTCAAAGCTTATCGCGTCTGATTTTTCAAATATCTTTTATTGCTTCGACTAGTCGAAGAGCTCCCTAAACTAGTCAAAGACGTGATCTGCTCACCGATAAATAGAGCATGAATCTCAAAAGAAAAAATCCAATTAATTAATCCATTCAAGCCAATCTTCGTCGAACTTCTAAGAGATAATTCTGTGCTCCATCTAAGCTAAGTGTGCTTATTTAATATTCTCTTTCCTTAGCTTTATTTAATTGATTTTGTTTCAGCTATTCCAATCCAATTTGATAAGAGGAATTGTTATTCCCTTTCTTTGGAATCAAAATCAATTAAGGCAAGCCCTATTTGGTTTAGTTTAAAATCTATTAGAATTAGAACCATTTTAATTGAGTACTGAACATTGAACTTGGACATTCAATCGTTTACTCTGACTTGGTTCTACCGGGCTGCTACAACGAAGGAGATAATCAGGTATTTTACATTTAATTGTAAATTCCTTTCTGTTTTAGTTTCTTTCAAGATTTGCCAAAAAAATCTTGTTGTATTGGTTATCTAAGGAGAGCCAGGAAAGCTCAGAAGTGGGGTTTTTTAATTGTGTAAGCCCACAGACAAAGACACAATTGTAAAGGTTTTGGGTGAACCAGTGAAAACCTATTTTGTTAGTGAACGCTAATATCCCCTGTGTGAGGATATTAGGAGTGGAGTAGCATTCTGTGTGGCTGTTGTTTAACAGTTGGTGAACACACAGGCGAACCACTATAATCCCTTGTGTTGTGATTGAATGATTTATACTTCTAATATTTAATTATTCATTTGTGGGATGTATGTATGGTGTTGAATGTTATAATCATTTAATTCAAGCATTGTGGGAATTTTGTAATAGTTTAGAATTTATTTTCTGCTATTCCTTTATCAGCTTGATATTCAATTTCCTTTAAAAGTTGTTCCAGCAAGGTTGCCCTGCCATTTTTATGGTGTATGGCTGTCCCTAGAACAATACATTTGTGATTACAATTTATTTCAGTTCAGTTTGTGTTTATTTCTGTATTCCTCTTTGGTTTAAGATTTGATACAAAGATCTTTCTAGAAATAAGGTTGTCCTACCATAAACTCTGGTTTTTGGTGTAAGGTTGTCCTTAGAACAACATTTGTATCAACCTCTCAAGATCTAAATTTTGAGGTTGTTTTACTTTCCTGCATTGTGATTTACTTTGGCTATCATATTCTTTTTAATTCCGCTGTTATAAGTTTTATTTGGCATTGTCCTATTCAACCCCCCCCCCCCCCCTTTAGGACATATAGCTAGGCCTTTTCAAGTGGTATCAGAGCCTAATAGCTCTTTTTAATTCTTGGATTTAATTCCTGAGCTAACAATTTAAGCTATTTAAGATGTCAAATTTTGATAGCCTTTCAGTCACAAGGCCTCCACCCTTTGATGGCTCCAACTATGCCTATTGGAAAGCCAGAATGAGGATCTTCCTCAAATCAATGGATGAAAATGTGTGGCAAGCCACAGTGACTGAATGGAAACCTCCTATCATGGAAGTTACTGGGGTTAACGGTTCAAAATCTATGAAAGTCACACCATATTACCAATGGACCACACTTCAGAAAAGTGAGAGTAACACAAATGCTGAAGCACTAAATGCAATCACTTGCGCACTATAACCGGATGAGTTCAAAAGAATCATTTCCTGTGATACTGCAAAGCAAGCTTGGGATATATTAGAAATGACACACGAGGGTACTACAATTGTCAAAAAATCTAAAGTCTAACTCCTCACAACCAGATTTGAAGAAATTCATATGGGGGAAAATGAAATGTTTATGGACTTTTACACTAGATTGAATGACATTGTAAAGTCAATGTGGGGTCTTGGCGATAAAATCCCAGAAAGTAAAGTGTGTGCAAAAATATTACGCTCACTTCCAGAACGGTTCAATTCTAAAGTAACCGCGATCCAGGAACTTCGTGATACAGATAATATGAGGGTAGAAGAACTAGTTGGTTCTCTACAAACCTACAAGTTAAACTTTAAATCTCCTAAAGGTAAATCTATCGCACTAAAATCTTCTAAATGTAATTCAGAAGAAAATTCTGATTCAGAAGATGATATGGCTCTTTTAGCTAAGAAATTTTACAAGATTTTCAAAAGCAAGAAAAGGGTTGATTTTCAAAAATCAAATGACAAAAAGAAGTTTAGACCCAAATCTCAAAAATCTTTGAAAGATAGTCAATGTTACAACTGTCAACAATATTGACACTTAGCAAATAGATGTCCTAAAAAGGACAAACCCAAGAAGAAGGGTATGTTAACTACATGGGATGAATCATCTGATTCTGAAGCTTCTTCTGAATCAGAAGATTCTGAAACTGAGTCGGGCAATGAAGTTAAAGCTCTTATGACTCTAGCCAAATTTACATTTCCCTTTTGATTTGAAATCTGAAATTGAGAAACTCAAAACTGAAGTATCTTCTCTTCTGAGTCTAAAGGACACATGGAAATATGCCCAAGGTGATCCAAAGTTAGAAAAACTTTTATCCGGATCAAAAAAATGTGGCGATCCATCCGGGTTGGGCTATGATAAAAATCTATCTCCTAAACAAAAGTATACTCCTCCTATGTTTGTTAAAGGAGAGTCCTCAAACTCAAAAGGGAAAAGTACTTATCAAGATTTTTCTAGAAATTCAAAAACTTTTCAAAAACCTAAAAGCAGCCATGTCAACTTTAATCAGAAACGAAATCCACTAGCTGAAAAGATAGTTGATTTACTCAAGGAACTCTTAAAATCTAACTCTATAGGTCATTCTTACAACTATAAATAAAAGAAGACCAACTATGTTCCTAAACCCAAAACAGTTTTGAAATAGGTTCCTAAAGTTGCCTGCTCGGTTGCTCACACTGCTTTCAAAGCAACAAGTCATTCAAAGTGGTACCTAGACAGTGGATGCTCCAGGCATATGACAGGTGATAAAGATTTATTCACGGATCTGAAAGATATGACTGATGGTTCAGTCACATTTGGTAATGGTAACAACTGCAAGATTATAGGCCAAGGTACGGTTCAACTTTTTAATCTTCCTGTGTTTAAAAACATTTTGTATGTTGAAGGCTTAAAACATAACTTGCTTAGTATATCTCAAATATGTGATAATAACCATAGTGTTCGGTTCTCTAATCAAAGCTGTGAGATACTAAATAATAAGGGTTCTGTAATATTAACTGGACATAGAACGTCTGAAAATTGCTATATTATTAGCGAATCCAGCTCATCTAATCAAACATGTTACATGGTCCATACAGACGAGACTGATTTATGGCACAAACGTCTTGGACATGTACATTATCGAAATTTATATAGATTGAGCAAACGAGAACTTATAAGAGGTTTACCCAAACTTCAGAAATTAGATAAAATATGTGGTGAGTGCCAAATAGGCAAACAAACAAGGAACTCACACAAAAAGGTGAATTCAAATACCACATCAAGACCACTCGAACTCCTACACATGGATCTGATAGGACCTACCAGAACAGAAAGTTGTGGTGGGAAAAAGTATATCCTGGTAATAGTTGATGACTTTACTAGATTCACATGGGTAGTCTTCTTAAGGGATAAATCTGAAACCCTTGAAGAAGTAAGAAAAGTTCTCAAAAGGATTCAAACTGAAAAATCTTCTCAAATCAGTAAGATTCGTAGTGATCATGGATCTGAATTTGAGAATAGCAATTTTGAGAAGTTCTGTACTGACCAAGGAATATTATATGAATTCACTGCTCCCAAAACTCCACAACAAAATGGAATTGTAGAAAGAAAGAATAGGGTGCTTCAAGAAATGGCTAATGTCATGTTGAATAGCATGAAGCTCTCTAAAAATCTTTGGGCTGAAGCAGTCAACACAGCTTGCTATATTATTAACCGAGTCTACACGAGCAAAGATAATAATAAAACGGCTTACGAATTGTGGTTCAATAAAAAGCCTACTGTTAAATACTTTCAAGTTTTTGGTAGCAAGTGCTATATTTTATGAGATCGTGAAAATTTGGGAAAATTCAATACAAAGAGTGATGAAGGGATTTTTCTAGGATAATCCTTAAACAGTCGAGCTTATAGGGTTCTGAACAAAAGAACTGGTGTGATTCAAGAGTCCATTAATGTTGTCATTGATGATCACTTAAACACGCCAATCTCTAATTCAGATAATGATGAAGTTGTAATCATTGGTAAAACCGATACTTCATCGAATCAAACTGATTCTGAGTTAAGGACTGTTAAAGATCATTCAACCACACAAATTCTTGGAAATCCTCTCACCGGTGTTCGCACCCGTAGACAACTTGAGAATATATATAATTATGTATGTTTTACATCCCAAATAGAACCATCTAACGTAAAAGAAGCTCTTGTTGATGAAAACTGGATTGTTGCGATGCAAGAAGAACTCAACCAATTCATAAGAAATGATGTTTGGTATCTTGTACCAAGAGCTAAAGATAAACACATCATTGGAACAAAATGGATTTTCAAAAATAAGTCTGATGAGTGTGGAAATATAATTAGAAACAAGGCTAGACTAGTGGTACAAGGTTATACTCAAATTGAAGGAATTGATTTTGATGAAACTTTTGCACCAGTAGCACGTCTTGAATCTATCAGACTATTTATATCCATTCTATGTTTTAGAAAGATAAAGATCTATCAAATGGATGTGAAAAGTGCTTTTCTAAATGGCGATTTACATGAAGAAGTCTATGTTGAACAGCCAATGGGTTTTGAAGATCCCAAAAATACTGATCATGTGTATCGGCTTAAAAAGGCACTTTATGGATTAAAACAAGCACCTAGGGCATGGTATGAGAAACTAACAAAATTTCTTTTAAGTCATAATTTTCAAATGGGATCTGTTGATAAAACTATGTTTGTTAAAAAATATAATGATCATATCTTAATGGTACAGATTTATGTTGATGATATCATTTATGGATCAACTTGTACTGACTTGACTACTGAGTTTGCAGATTTGATGAAATCACAGTTCGAAATGAGCATGGTTGGGGAATTGACTTATTTCCTTGGATTGCAAGTAAAGCAACAACCTGAAGGAATATTCATTTCTCAATCTAAGTATGCTTTGAATCTAATCAAGAGATTTGGATTTGAGAATGGCAAGAATTTCGATACTCCTATGAGTACTACCCTGAAACTCTCAAAAGACTCTAATGGTAAAAATGTTGACTCAAAACTTTATCGGAGTATGATTGGTAGTTTGTTATATTTAACTGCTAGTAGACCTGATATTTCTTTAAGTGTTGGTATTTGCGCAAGATATCAATCTGATCCAAAAGAATCTCACTTGATTGCTGTCAAGCGGATTATTAGATTTGTCGCAAGTACTGTAAATCTCGATCTCTGGTATCCTCTTGAGACTAGTGTCCAATTAGCTGGGTACTCGGATGCTGACTGGGATAGTAATCTAGATGATAGAAAATCAACCAGTGGTGGTTGTTTCTACATTGGAAATTGTCTAGTTTCTTGGTTTAGTAAGAAATAAAATTCTATATCACTTGCAACAGCTGAAGCTGAGTATATCGCAGCTGGTAATGCATGTACATAGCTTGTTTGGATGCAACGAATGCTAAGTGATTATGGAATTAAATAGGATTCTATGTTATTACATTGTGATAATTTCAGTGCGATAAATATTTCAAAAAATCCTATTCAGCATTCTCGTACTAAGCACATTGACATTAGATTTCATTATATTCGGGAATTAGTAGAAGAAAAAGTTATATCTCTAGAATATATTCCTACCGAAGATCAATGAGCTGACATTTTCACAAAACCTCTCGATAAAAGCAGGTTCAAAAAGATGAAATTTGATCTTGGCATGTGCATTTTGAAATGATTATTTATGCCTACTTGTATCATAGTGTATATATTTGCTAAGTTGAATTCTAATTTTTGTATAATTTGCAAGAAATATGAATTTTTGGACATTCTTCGACCAGTCGTGAGTATACTCGACCAGTCGACCTTCGACCAGTCGTAGATATCCACGACCTGTCGTAGATCTCGGGAATCACTTAAAATTTGGGGATTTTGCTTTCTTCCTCATTCCGTTTTTCCTCTCTAAGGAGCCGAGCTTCGACTTGTCGAACCCATTGTTCATGTTCTTCAAGGCTAGTGTTCCAAATCACGTTTTTCTTGCAGATTTGTGTCTAGATTGTTTACTTTTCAAGCTTTAAGCTTTGTATTTTGGATTTCATTGAGATTTGGGGTTTGAATTTTAAAAAATCTGTTTTAAGTAAACCCACTTCTCAATCCTTTGCAACTTCTTATTTCCTTGTTATCTTTGTTGCAAATGGCTTCTCGAGGTAGAAAAACTACTTCCCGTGGTCCTTCTTCCTCCAGATCGACCATTATCTCTAAGCGTCATCTTCTTGTTCCCAATGATGATCCATCTTATGCTAGGGACATTAGATTACGTAATGTTATTGTTGAACATCCTGTTGATGTTAATCATATTGCACCTTTTGACATCCTTCCTATGCTTGAAGCTGTAGGTTGGGTTAACTTATTACATTGGGGTGGGCCAGCATACCGATCCATTGCCCAATCCATGTTTGCATGTATTAGTGCTTTTTCACAGGATAATTTAACTTTTAAAATATCTACTAGAGGAGGGCCTTTTGACATTGATCGTCATTTAATTTCAGCCCTTATGGACATTCCTGTGAATGATGAGGGTATTCCTATCCATAACCTAACTGATAAACCCTCAATGTCTGAAAAACGCATGCTCACTAGAGATTTGTACAACATAGATGTTCAATGGACACGAAAAGGGAATGCGCTTCCCGCAAGGTATTTGTTACCCAAGTACAGAATTCTCCACAAAATCTTTGTGTCTAATCTGTATCCTCGTTTGGGTAATAAAACTGACTTGACCTTGTTTATGGTTCGTGTTATCCATGCTATTTCCAGTGGTACTCAGATTTGTTTACCTTCCTTAATCTGTCATTTCATTCTTCAGTTTAGACTCCATCCTGGTCATAGTGACATTCCTTTTGCCTATTTAATGACTGTATTGGCTACACATATGTTAATCGATATGCCGGTTGATGAGGCACCAATCCATCATCTGATTTTCAACAATACTAATATCAATAAGATGAAGCTAGATCTACTTCCTGAACAAGGTGGTGGTGGTGGTGGTGGTCATGAAGAAGCTGGTGATGACATTAATATGGATGACATTTTTGAGGAACTGGATTATTGCTCAACAAATGATCCAGATTTTGAATCATCTGATGTTGATGCTCGCCTGAGTGCATTAGAGGATAAAGTTGAGAATATAAATGTAAAGATGGAAAACATGTCTGTTGCTCATGATTTACAATTCAAGTACATGCGCAAATATCTTAGGCGATTGAACAAAGGCATGCACCAACTTGATCCCTCTATTCCTGCTCCGTCATCTGGTTCTAGTTCTGATTAGTTTATATGGGACTTCTGGTCTGTAATAACTTTATAACTTAGCACTAGATTGACTGATTTTGAGTTGGATACTATCTTTGTTTTATGCTGGATATTTATTCTATGTGAAGCTATGCTGAGTATTTCTATCTCTGTTTTTGCTATAATCTCATAACTCCTCATGTTTACTCTCATATATTCCTTTATTTAGTTCTCCTTTATTGTTGTTTCCTTTGTCATATTGTGATAAAAAGGGGGAGAATGGTTTGTTCTTAACGATGTGATTGTGAGAAGAGTAGCATTGGTTATGTTACTCAGGGGGAGTATGTTTGAACTAGTTGAATGAACTACTTGAATGTTGAATATTGAATATTGATTTGCAGGTAAGCCAGTTGATATTAACTGGTTCATGACTCTTTAAGCAGTTGTTTTACTTTATGTGTATTTTGGTTATGTGTTTTGTCACTAATTTGACAAAGGGGGAGATTGTAAGTGCTATAATTTATATCCCTGTTTGTTGTCAAATTTGTGGTGCCAAAATCACTGTTATATAACTTGCATAAGTGAAGCTCTCTCAAAGATCAACATTCATGAACAAGCAAAGCTCACAAGTACAAAGATCAACCTTGACTGCAAGAACTGCTCACAAGACATGACTCAAGAATGTAAGACTTCAAGAAGAGTACAAGGCAGTTCGTAAAGAACTCATGACACTTTCAAGGTTGAGCTACTTCAAGATTTCAAGATTGAACTACATCAAGACTTCAAGGCTTAAACTTCAAGGTCACTTGTTCCTAATGTTTCAATATCCTTACTTCATATTTGAGGTTTGACTAACCTTAGGTTGACCTTAGAAGTAGGCCACTTTGGATACATAAGTCGGATGTTTATTTTACATGAGTTTGGTCTGTTCTTCGACTAGTCCTAGTGTAACATCCCGAAAAATCGAGGGTTGAGCATAACTCAACTCTCGAGTTTCCAGAACATCACTTATGCAACATAGACAATGATGATTGAATGTTGTCTGTATTAGTGCATTGAACATGAGCGAGATTAAGCCAAAACAGAATATCATACCCCAGAGACAGTTAAATCGCAAGCGGAAGACTGTGATAGATAGATAACATATATAAACTATGGTGAGTCTCCAGAGTGTGATAATGTTACCTGGTTAAAGAATTACAAGTATAATTTCAAAATATACCAAAGGTGTAGTGTCATCTAGCTAACATCCCTATAACCCTGTCGATCAAGGCACGGCTCACATGAAGCCGCCAGAAAATAACATATGCAAGAAAGTGTCCTCATCGTCGCAGAGGTCTGCCTCCACCTCACAAGCATCGCCAACACCTGCAGCTACAACAGGGTCTGTTTGGTGTTTAAAAACACCATCCCGTAACGTTAGAGTGAGTGATCAACTCAGTGGAACAATAAAGCATAGGTTGACATGTTATCAATTCAGTCAAGCAGTAATGATAAAGCAGTAAAATCAAACACTCCAAACTACTCTTATTAATGCAATTATGAATGCAGTCATGATGTATGCCCTCACCACACCCTCCCTCGTGCGACACCATCTCACGTTCGCGGCATGCTTTCATCCCTCAGTGCTCCACATCTTACAGGCACATACAATGCATGATGAGCATGATTACCGAGTTATTATTAGTCTATTTCAAACAGCAGGATTGGGAAACTAAGGTACCTCCCTTGTATCATTCCCAAACATGATCCATTCTAGGGTCGTCAGTCTTAGTAACCTCAGACGATGGTGTGTTTTCTAGGTCACTGCAAAGGCTGCCAGGGCTGTTACGCACAAAGGTTACACCACTCCCCCATCACCTCTTTAACGATTCATCACTATACAGAAACAGTCCTAGTTCATACTCCATACACCGCGGCAAAACTCTAAGGCTCACCGCGATTCCAGAGTATGCTCGAGGTCACTACAAAGGGCTGTCAGGGCTGTTGCTCGCATTCGTTGCACCACTCCCCCATCACCTTATCAATGTAGGTCGACAGCACTAATATAGTGTCCCATACCACCATAATCGGCTCACGAGTTTGGCTGTTCACTGGTCACTACGGGGAGGCACGTAGCCCCAGCATAGGCCGACAGCTCGACCACGGTGTCTCATACCACCATGCCCGGCTCATGAGTCTTAGCGGATCGAGGTACCATGGTTAAAAGGAATTCCACTGGTAAGTTTGGTACCCTAGGTTCAAGCAAAGGCGTCCAAACATGGTGAACATACATAAGACAGATCGGGTTACTTGACGAGCTCAGCTAGCTCGAGCGCACATCAAGTTGAACGATATGAAGCGCATGAGCACTTCGTGTGGCCAACCACAATTGCCAACCGAAGTACGAGCCGAGTTCGTCGAACACATCTCACGTGGCAAATGAATCACAGCCACGAATTCAACTCCGGTAACAATTGTCTGGACTATAATCATAGCCCCAAACACAATCAATTGCAGATAGATAAAGCAGTAGTGGATCAAGATTCAACTCATACAATCAAGGTCTGGTATTATCCGTTTAAGGCTGTCTGGGCTGTTGCACACATTCGTTGCTCCACTCCCCCATCACCCATGACGGATCATACAATGTAAATATGAATTTAAACATATGCATTACATAGATAAAATCATAAAAGCAGTTGAGCATGTTAGGAAGCACAACACAAGCATGAGTTTGTACATGTTCAATTCCTAAACACACAACTATCCAAGGAAATCATACACATAGTTAAAAGAGGTTGAGAATCATATCTCAACACCCTTATACATTACAATTGCTAACTACTACTCATTCAAACATTTCAACAAACACTTTAAAAATACATACATCAACATACATGACATATGTTGATCACATAGGCATTAGGCCAAATCCTTTCACTAGGGAGTTGCCCCAATCATAACACGCGTACACCCACGATGGATAGTCATGGCAAGCAGGAATCCAAGTTCCATATTCATTCAGTTATTTCCACAAACACTTGGGACACACATTTTAATATAAGTAATGAATATTGGCCGTGACGTGATTTAGGGCAAATCCTTTCGTCAAAGGGGGATCGCCAATACAACAATCATATATCCATGACAATTAGTCATGGCGAGCACGAATGAGAAATCTATACTCATTCGGTCATTTTCACAAACACTTAGAATACACTATTACAACATACATGGTGTATGTTAGCAAAACATGTATTAGGGCTATCCTTTCGCCAAGCAAGTATTTTATGCATATATAATATATTTATACAACAAATAATCATGGCAAACACATCTCTAAAATATATATGTATACGGTACTTTCTACAATACAGTATTTCTACATACATAATGTATATTAGTAAAACATGTATTTGGGCGAATCCTTTCGCCAAATTAGTATTTTATCCATATATCATATATTCATACAACAAAAAATCATGTCAAACACATTTCCAAAATTTATACGTATACGGTATTTTCTACGAATACCAAGAATATGTAAAATTCCATAATCTACATCTTTAATCGAAACAGAAAACAGAAAGCACTTTGTACATGTGCAATTGCATGCAGATCATGAATCTATCATTATCTGACATTGAAAGCATTGAAAACCATAACCTATACACCTAAAGTCTGCACCTTTTGTCGTAGAATCGTAACGGAGTCGATAGGTTTGCTAAGCTTTCGTATTCGGCAGTTTGACAACCTATAGAACGAAATAGGTTAGCTATTTCATAACCTACAACCACCCAAGCCCCAAATCAGATTAGGGTTAGGGTTTCTTACCTAAAAACGGGGCTGGAATCGCCGGGAAAGCGATGAGAACGGAGCGGTGGAGCTCGTGGAGCGGCAGGGAAGGGTGACAGGAAGGATCTCTCACAACTCCCACACTTTCTCTCTGTTTTCTCTCTTCTCTCTCTAGCGTTTCTCTCAAATTCGTATGGCTGCAATGAGAGAGGGTTTAAGGTCCTTATATAGTCTAAAAACTCACTGAAATAGACTCCAGGTCAAAGTATACTTAGGTTATAACCAAAACGGGTCAGTTTCAGCTCAACGGAGGACTTCTGGCGGGCCTCCTTGAGCCAAATGTCGAACTTAAGCTCACTAACGCTGGATCTACGTTCTATTAAGTTTTCGTTTCGGCCGGGATTTCAGATCACGCGTGGCGGACCAGTTTCAGTTCATCGGTCAGCGGATCTCGATCGGAGATTCCAAGTACATGTAAATGTGTATGAAATTTCTCCTGATCCGAGGGTGTAATTTAGTCTGATTCTGACGATCTGGTTGCTTAAAACTGATCCGCAAGCGAGAGGTGCCAGATTACTATTCAAGATATTTTATTTTGAAATAATTTTACATTTCTCACACTCTTCACTCCGAGCTCAAGCGAATAGCGCTGGGACACTATCTGGATTTGATTTCCGAGATGGTTGTCAAGCCCAGCAAGGCGGTCCTAATTCCTTAACTTCGTGTTCATCGGACTTCCAACGTGCGGTCCAGATCTGATACGGAGTTTCGAGATGCTCCCGAGAGCAGCCGGGTAATGAGACTGATCATAGATTTTAGGGTAACCTAGCGTCAATGATTCTACAAGTTTTGGGTCTTGCAGATCATATTTAAAGTGATTGGTGCTAATTTCACAGGCACTCTAGTTTAACACTAGCTAAATCTCGCCTAATTTCTAAAGGATTTAGTCCTGTAAGATTTCTGTCTGAGGTAGTACTTAGTCCTTTGTAGTTTGTATATAAAGTGATCCAGGTTATACTACTTAGCTAGTTTAAGATAGTGTCTAGGGTGAAAGTACGTTGAAAAATTGAAAGATCAAGGTGGTGAAGGGTGGAATTTGTGAAGAAAATGGTTTGAAAATGGATTTGAGGCTTTAATTGAGTGTTTGAGAGGTTAAACCTGTGTTAGGATTGACCCATCGCCTAAGGACGTCTAATTACAGGTTGGGAAAAATCCGGGCTGTTATAATCTACCCCCCTTAAAACAAAATTTCATCCCCGAAATTGCCTAAGGGTAATAAGGAAAGATTTTATTATTTCATTTGTCTAAGACGTATTGTTTTCAAGTGTCTATGCGTGGTAGGGTGTATATTAGCCTGGTTCATTTTAGTCTACCCCCCTTAAAACTTATTTCTTTATCCATTTCTCATACCCTGATGGTTTGCTACAATTTATTTCTGTACCTATTTGGAGTCTTGACGACAATTCCCAGCAATTTAGAGTAAGATAGTTGTTTTCAATGTTTGACCAACACGGATAGACGTTTTTGGTGGGCTCGATCCCGATACATCGATCATCTACCTGACCAGGGTAGAAGGCTCATCGTATCCCTTCCCAGTCCTGGAAGATTCTGGTCTTCTGCTCGGTCAAGCAGGGAGTCCGTTGGTAGTCACTTAGGATTGAGAATTGGGTCAAGCCGCGAATGTTTCGCAGTTGTATATTTCAGTAACTCCGTAGTCCGATCACTCTAGAAACGTAGGAAATGTCCATCATTGAAAGGCTCAAATGGTCTATGTCTAAGGTTGCCCTTGAAGTCTTAGTCTAAGAGAGTCCTTGTTATTATCTATGTCCAAGGAAATGATGAATCAAATCTTACTAGATCATCCTAAAACGGTTTCTCATAGTAGAACTTACTAGGGCTTCTATAATGTTCGTATTTAACGAGCACAGTTTCGATCCTGGGCCAGTGGGGTAGGGTCTACCACGCCTTCGTTACGCCACCCAGATCAAAGAGGTGTAATAGGTGACCTAACTAGATTAGGCTCATAATGTTCTACCCCCCTTAAAACTTATTTTCACCCTCAAGGCTCAAGAGCTATGTCCTGATCCGTATGTCGGAACAAGGTGAAATTTAGGACCTATCCTTGACATGAAGTGGGAAATACATTGATCTGCCTTTCATCGACGATGTGTACTATGGCATTGATACCTATGGTCATAAAAAGGAGCTAAAGATGATGGGTATTGTGGTTGATTCGGGGTTAGGTGTGAGTTTGTTGCATGATGCCTAATTCTACCAAGGAATTTTGTCACGGTCCAGACTTATCCTATTTAATCATGTCTGGCTTAACAGGCAGGTTAGCTTCCTAAGTCCATATGCACAATATGTATGCCGACATGGCATGAAATTTGGGGCCAAATTCCTAACTGTCTGTTGCCCATTTGGGTAATTTCTTAGGCCTAAAAGACAAAGTCGCTATCGGCTATATACTCCTAATACTTTTCAAAGATGAAGTTATAAACTTTTGATTGCAAGTGGTTCGGGCAACATGGAAGAAAGTTGCGTAATGGGTCTGAGCTGGATACCTGGACCTTCTGCCTAGCTAGGACAGAAAATTGTCATATCAGTTCTTAATCCTAGTTGATCCCGACCTTCTGCTTGATCAAAGCATAGAGTTCATCGGTCACTACCAGGATTGAGAATTCGATTCAGGCCGCGAGTACCTCGCTTATATGTAGTTTCTCTACTCCGTGTTCCCGATCGTACTAAGTCCTTGAGAAGGCGATTCTAAGGGGTGTATAGATTTGACCTAACATTAAATCCAAGGGATATATAAGTTTCCTCTAGGTATAATCCAAAGTCTATTCTTATACACTAGATGATTTTACATCATTTTTAATAAAGGAAACTGTTTGTTTGTTTATTTGGAATTGAGTTGCCCGAACATGAATGTAGCTACGCTCGAGCACTTCACATATGCTCAAACCAACTAAGGGGGTTCTAGAGTTCATGTTCTTAATTTGTTGGATTTCTTATACTGTCAGGTCAGTCGAAGCACCGCTCTAGGTCCAAACTCTAGGGCTTATTTGTCAAACAACCATTTACTCTAAAAGCTTAAACTGTTAGAGTGTGGTGGGTTAATGCATATCAAGGGACTTTATCACTTCAACACTATTTAGCCAGTGGTCTTAAGTTGTATTAAATGGGCTTGCATTACTAATCTCCCTTGGGGATTGGGAATGGCATGTTTGGTAGGAGGGTGGGTGGGATAAAAATAGATTTTACAGGCTTTAGAAAATGAGCCTTGGGTTGGAAAGTGTGAGATGGGATTTCCAAATCCCAGGATAATGAATTTCTAAGTGTTATTTGAAAGGAAATCTCGGAATTTACTTTTAATTGTGTACATTCCAAACATGGTATTGAAAAACATGGGATACACCCATCAAGGGACCATACCTACACATACGTTTATTATTACTTATACAATTCTATCCACCTAACTCACCTAATGAAGTTTGGCCGAACGGACCCTAAAGGGAGAAAATGGGCTGGAGTTTTGGTTCTCCACAGATTTGGTTCTCATCAGGGGTTGTAGAGGCCCAACTGACAAGGAGTAAAGAAAGGGAAATGAAGAAATGGATGGGTTAGAGAGCTTGCACGATTTTGAGCTTCAAATGGGGGTGTAGGAGCTCAACCGAGAGAAAATGGAAAGGGTAGAGGGTGGTTGTTGCTGAAAATGATGGAGTGATGTATGGTTGGACAGGAAACAACAAAATGGACGATTGGAGTGGAGGTTTGAGCGAGAAAACAGCAACCGAAAAGGAAAAAAAAAGGGCTTATAGGGGCATTTGAGAGAGAGGGGGGTAAAACGACATGAAATAGGGGTCCCCCAGTAAAATCGCATGCACCACACGTGTGTAGAGGTCGGGCCGACCATGACCAGGCCCGGCCCAACTTGAGTGGGCCCACCTGACCGCGGTTCCACCGCGGTCCGCTTTCCCCTCCGTGCTGCCGCCACGGTTGGGTGGTGTTCACCATCCCCCCAAGGTGCCAAATGCACCCTGGGTCCACTTGGTTCACCCCCGGATTAACGCATGTGGCCCCCGACTCCGTTTCGAGTCCTTTCGGGTCAAATCGGACATATCTTGCAATCCGGAATGAGTTATCTGACGTAAAATATAGGAATTTGGGGTAGAACGAGCTAATGAAGCCAACCAACCCCATTACACCGAGTTACGCAACCCAGAATTGAGAAAAAACCCTCCGATTGATGGTCGTTTTCCTGTTTCGATTTCGTTTTACTAAAAATGATAGTTTTAGTTTGATTTCTCTTCATCTGTTGGGCTTTAGGAGTTACGCCCATTGTGAAAAAAGCCTGGAATAATTAGGAGGACGATTTGGTGAAGCCAAATAGAACACTTACTATTTTTGGCTGAGAACCTTGCACACTTGTAGACATCACGACCTTATAGTAAGTCGCAAATTCTAGGGGTTTTAGTCGTAGTTTGTTTCTGATTTCTTTCCCATTACTTGGTATCCCTATTTAAAGGGTTGTGAACTCATTTTCCTTTTGTCATTCATTAATCAATTTTGAATTTATTAGAATTTATTTCAACTTTCTGCTTTCTTTCCTCGTGGATTTGAGAAGTCTCTGTGAGGAGTCCAGAGAAGCTCCGAGGATTCGGTGTAGTTATCCTCATCACATTTATCCCGTCTTCTATCTATTTTTAACGGTCGGGGTGATGTGGATTGTAATCTAGACTCTTTAATAGACGGCCTAGGAATGTTATAAGGTCGACCCGTGTGACCATAGTTGAATACAGACTCGATTTCGGCGTTCATTTTCAGTGAACTTCGCCAATTGGGGAAATCGAGATACCTAGGACTGTTTCTATGTTCCGTCGCTCCCTCCTAAGTCAGAGTGCGTCAGAGTGCGTCGTGTGACCATAACCCAGGTCCGGTTTAATCCAAATCATGCTCTGATACCAACTGTAACATCTCGAAAAATCGAGGGTCGAGCATAACTCAACTCTCGAGTTTCCAGAACATCACTTATGCAACATAGACAATGATGATTGAATGTTGTCTGAATTAGTGCATTGAACATGAGCGAGATTAAGCCAAAACAGAATATCATACTACAGAGACAGTTAAATCGCAAGCGGAAGACTGTGATAGATAGATAACATATATAAACTATGGAGAGTCTCCAGAGTGTGATAATGTTACCAGGTTAAAGAATTACAAGTATAATTTCAAAATATACCAAAGGTGTAGTGTCATCTAGCTAACATCCCTGTAACCCTGTCGATCAAGGCACGACTCACATGAAGCCGCCAGAAAATAACATATGCAAGAAAGTGTCTTCATCGTCGCAGAGGTCTAGCTCCGCCTCACAAGCATCGGCAACACCTGCAGCTACAACAGGGTCTGTTTGGTGTTTAAAAACATCGTCCCGTAACGTGGGAGTGAGTGATCAACTAAGTAGAATAATAAAGCATAGGTTAACTTGTTATCAATTCAGTCAAGCAGTAATGATAAAGCAGTAAAATCAAACACTCCTAACTACTCTTATTAATGCAAGTATGAATGCAGTCATGATGTATGCCCTCACCACACCCTCCCTCGTGCGACACCATCTCACGTTCGCGGCATGCTTTCATCCCTCAGTGCTCCACATCTTACAGGCACATACAATGCATGATGAGCATGATTACCGAGTTATTATTAGTCCATTTCAAACAGCAGGATTGGGAAACTAAGGTACCTCTCTTGTATCATTCCCAAACATGATCCATTCTAGGGTCGTCAGTCCTAGTTAACCTCAGACGATGGTGTGTTTTCTAGGTCACTGCAAAGGCTGCCAGGGCTGTTACGCACAAAGGTTACACCACTCCCCCATCACCTCTTTAACGATTCATCACTATACAGAAACAGTCCTAGTTCATACTCCATACACCGCGGCAAAACTCTAAGGCTCTCCGCGATTCCAGAGTATGCTCGAGGTCACTACAAAGGGCTGTCAGGGCTGTTGCTCGCATTCGTTGCACCACTCCCCCATCACCTTATCAATGTAGGCCGACAGCACTAATATAGTGTCCCATACCACCATAATCGGCTCACAAGTTTGGTTGTTCACTGGTCACTACGGGGAGGCACGTGGCCCGAGCGTAGGCCGACAGCTTGACCACGGTGTCCCATACTACCATGCCTGGCTCATGAGTCTTAGCGGATCGAGGTACCATGGTTAAAAGGAATTCCACTGGTAAGTTTGGTACCCTAGGTTCAAGCAGAGGCGTCCAAACATGGTGAACATACATAAGACAGATCGGGTTGCTTGACAAGCTCGGCTAGCTCTAGCGCACATCAAGTTGAACGATATGAAGCGCATGAGCACTTCGTGTGGCCAACCACTATCGCCAACCAAAGTACGACTCGAGTTCGTCGAACACATCTCACGTGGCAAATGAATCGCAGCCACGAATTTAACTCCGGTACCGATTGTCTGGACTATAATCATAGCCCCAAACACAATCAATTGCAGATAGATAAAGCAGTAGTGGATCAAGATTCAACTCATACAATCAAGGTCTGGTATTATCCGTTTAGGGCTGTCAGGGCTGTTGCACGCATTCGTTGCTCCACTCCCCCAACACCCATGACGGATCATACAATGTAAATATGAATTTAAACATATGCATTACATAGATAAAATCATAAAAGCAGTTGAGCATGTTAGGAAGCACAACACAAGCATGAGTTTATACATGTTCAATTCCTAAACACACAACTATCCAAGGAAATCATACACGTAGTTAAAAGAGGTTGAGAATCATATCTCAACACCCTTATACATTACAATTGCTAACTACTACTCATTCAAACATTTCAACAAACACTTTAAAAATACATACATCAACATACATGACATATGTTGATCACATAGGCATTAGGCCAAATCCTTTCACTAGGGAGTTACCCCAATCATAACACGCGTACACCCACGATGGATAATCATGGCAAGCAGGAATCCAAGTTCCATATTCATTCAGTTATTTCCACAAACACTTGGGCCACACATTTTAATATAAGTAATGAATATTGGCCGTGGCGTGATTTAGGGCAAATCATTTCGTCAAAGGGGGATCGCTAATACAACAATCATATATCCATGACAATTAGTCATGGCGAGCACGAATGAGAATTCTATACTCATTCGGTCATTTTCACAAATACTTAGAATACACTATTACAACATACATGGTGTATGTTAGCAAAACATGTATTAGGGCTATCCTTTCGCCAAGCAAGTATTTTACGCATATATAATATATTTATACAACAAATAATCATGGCAACCACATCTATAAAATATATATGTATACGGTACTTTCTACAATACATTATTTCCACATACATAGTGTATATTAGTAAAACATGTATTTGGGCGAATCCTTTCGCCAAATAAGTATTTTATCCATATATCATATATTCATACAACAAATAATCATGTCAAACACATTTCCAAAATTTATACGTATACGGTATTTTCTACGAATACCAAGAATATGTAAAATTCCATAATCTACATCTTTAATCGAAACAGAAAACAGAAAGCACTTTGTACATGTGCAATTGCATGCAGATAATGAATCTATCATTATCTGACATTGAAAGCATTGAAAACCATAACCTATACACCTAAAGTCTGCACCTTTTGTGGTAGAATTACAGAGTCGATAGGTTTGCTAAGCTTCCGTATTCGGCAGTTCGGCAACCTATAGAACGAAATAGGTTAGCTATTTCATAACCTATAACCACCCAAGCCCCAAATCAGATTAGGGTTAGGGTTTCTTACCTAAAAACGGGGCTGGAATCGCCGGGAAAGCGATGAGAACTGAGCGGTGGAGCTCGTGGAGCGGCAGGGAAGGGTGGCAGGAAGGATCTCTCACAACTCCCACACTTTCTCTCTCTTTTCTCTCTTCACTCTCTAGGGTTTCTCTCAAATTCGTATGACTGCAATGAGAGAGGGTTTAAGGTCCTTATATAGTCTAAAAACTCACCGAAATAGACTTCAGGTCAAAGTATACTTAGGTTATAACCAAAATGGGTCAGTTTCAGCTCAACGGAGGACTTCTGGCGGGCCTCCTTGAGCCAAAGGTCGGACTTAAGCTCACTAACGCTGCATCTATGTTCTATTAAGTTTTCGTTTCGGTCGGGATTCCAGATCACGCGTGGCGGACCAGTTTCAGTTCAACGGTCAGCAGATCTCGATCCGAGATTCCGAGTACATGTAAATGTGTATGAAATTTCTCCTGATCCGAGGGTGTAATTTAGTCTGATTTTGACGGTCTGGTTGCTTAAAACTGTTCCGCAAGCGAGAGGTGTCAGATTACTATTCAAGATATTTTATTTTGAAATAATTTTACATTTCTCACACTCTTCACTCCGAGCTCAAGCGAATAGCGTGAGACACTATCTGAATTTGATTTCCGAGATGGTTGTCAAGCCCAGCAAGGCGGTCCTAATTCCTTAACTTCGTGTTCATCGGACTTCCGACGTGCGGTCCAGATCTGATACGGAGTTTCGAGATGCTCCCGAGAGCAGCCGGGTAATGAGATTGATCCTAGATTTTAGGGTAACCTAGCGTCAATGATTCTACAAGTTTTGGGTCTTGCGGATCATATTTAAAGTGATTGGTGCTAATTTCATAAGCACTCTAGTTTAACACTAGCTAAATCTCGCCTAATTTCTAAAGGATTTAGTCTTGTAAGATTTCTGTCTGAGGTAGTACTTAGTCCTTTGTAGTTTGTATATAAAGTGATCCAAGTTATACTACTTAGCTAGTTTAAGATAGTGTCTAGGGTGAAAGTACTTTGAAAGATCAAGGTGGTGAAGGGTGGAATTTGTAAAGAAAATGGTTTGAAAAGGGATTTGAGGGTTTAATTGAGTGTTTGAGAGGTTAAGTCTGTGTTAGGATTGACCCATCGCCTAAGGACGTCTAATTCCAGGTTGGGAAAAATCTGGGCTGTTACACCTAGGCCTTCTTCAACTAGTCCTAGATTTGCTTCGACCAGTCTAAGAAATTTCTCGATCAATCGTGAGTTTGTTACAAAATTCGGATAATTTCGGTTAGGCTTCAACTAGTCCAGGAATCTGTTCGACCAGTCGAAGGAACAGTGTCGACTGCATCTTCGACCAGTCGAAACTCTTCGACTCAAAGTCCAGCGATGAATTTTAAGTTCTTCGACCAGTCGAAGGAGACCTTCGACCAGTCGTAGAATGGTCAAAGCTTATCGCGCCTGATTTTTCAAATATCTGTTATTGCTTCGACTAGTCGAAGAGCTCCCTAGACCAGTCGAAGACGCGATCTGCTCACCTATAAATAGAGCATGAATCTCAGAAGAAAAAATTGAATTAATTAATCCATTCAAGCCAATCTTCGTCGAACTTCTAAGAGATAATTCTGTGCTCCATCTAAGCTAAGTGTGCTTATTTAATATTCTTTTCCTTAGATTTATTTAATTGATTTTGTTTCAGCTATTCCAATCTAATTTGATAAGAGGAATTGTTATTCCCTTTCTTTGGAATCAAAATCAATTAAGGCAAGCCCTATTTGGTTTAATTTAAAATCTATTAGAATTAGAACCATTGTAATTGAGTACTGGACATTGAACTTGGACATTCAATCATTTACTCTGACTTGGTTCTACCGGGCTGCTACAACGAAGGAGATAATCAGGTATTTTACATTTAATTGTAAATTCCTTTTTGTTTTGGTTTCTTTCAAGATTTGCCAGAAAAATCTTGTTGTATTGGTTATCTGAGGAGAGCCAGGAAAACTCAGAAGTGGGGTTTTTTAATTGTGTAAGCCCACAGACAAAGACACAATTGTAAAGGTTTTGGGTGAACCTGTGAAAACCTATTTTGTTAGTGAATGCTAATATCCCCTGTGTGAGGATATTAGGAGTGGAGTAGCATTCTGTGTGGCTGTTGTTTAACAGTTGGTGAACACACAGGCGAACCACTATAATCCCTTGTGTTGTGATTGAATGATTTATACTTCTAATCTTTAATTATTCATTTGTGGGATGTATGTATGGTGTTAAATGTTGTAATCATTTAATTCAAGCATTGTGGGAATTTTGTAATAGTTTAGAATTTATTTTCTGTTATTCCTTTATCAGCTTGATATTCAATTTCCTTTAAAAGTTGTTCCAGCAAGGTTGCCCTGTCATTTTTATGGTGTATGGCTGTCCCTAGAACAATACATTTGTGATTACAATTTATTTCAGTTCAGTTTGTGTTTATTTCTGTATTCCTCTTTGGTTTGAGATTTGATACAAAGATCTTTCTAGAAATAAGGTTGTCCTACCATAAACTCTGGTTTTTGGTGTAAGGTTGTCCTTAGAACAACATTTGTATCAACCTCTCAAGATCTAAATTTTGAGGTTGTTTTACTTTCCTGCATTGTGATTTACTTTGGCTATCATATTCTTTTTAATCCCGTTGTTATAAGTTTTATTTGGCATTGTCCTATTCACCCCCCCTCTAGGACATATAGGTAGGCCTTTTCAAGTCCGAATACTACGAAATTATATAATTGGACCGCCTTGCTAGGCTTGACAACCATCTCGGAAATCAACTCCAAATAGTGTCCCGAGGCTATTCACTTGAACCCGGAGCGAAGAGTGTGAGAAAATGTGGTTTCCTTTAGAAATTAAGTCTAATTTAAATAATCTGAGAATTGTTGCTTGCGGGCCAGATATAAGCAATCAACCGTCGGAATCTGACCCAAATACACCCTCCGATCAGGGAACATTTCCCATACATGTCCGTGTACTTGTAACCCTGATCGAGTTTCGGTGACCGTTGAATTGAAACTGATCTGCCACGGGCGACTATAAATCCAATCGGACTGAAAACTTAACTCGACCTAGATCCATGGTCAGGGAGCTTAAGTCCGACCTTTGGCTCAAGGGGGGCTCCGGAAGTGCTCCGTTGAGATGGAACAGCTTCCCTTTCGACCTAACCTAAGTATACCTTTGCCATGGAGCCATTTCCATCAAATTTAGGCCTATATAAGGACCTTAAGTCCTCTCTCATTCACTCCATACGAATTTGAGAAAACCCTAGGAGAGAAGAGTGTAAAGAGAGAGAAAGTGTGAGAGAAGTGGGAGGAGATTCCTGTTGATCTATCCTGCCATTCCACGTGCCTGACCATCACTATCACATCGCTATTCAGGCGATTCTGACTTCGTTCTTAGGTAAGAAAATCTAACCCTAATTTGTTCTATGGTTTTAATTATTATAAGTAGCGAAACAGCTAACTTAACTTGTAATATAGGTTGTCATTTCATCGTTGACAAAGACCTAGAATATCTGTCGAGTTCGTTACGGTTCTATGGCGTAAGGTGCGGACTATAGATGTATAGGTTATGGTTTTCAAAGCTTTCAATGCCGGATAATGATAGATTTATGATGTGGGTGTTATTTCACATGCAAAATGTGATGTTCGTTTTGCGATTCAGTTATATATGAAACTTATGGGATTTAGCAAATTCTGTGCATTTGTAGAAAATACCGTATACGTACACAATATGAAAGTTTGTTTGCCATGATAAATTGCTATGTGTATATACTAGTTATATGTGTAACAACTCCTCGGCGAAAGGATTCGCCCTAATACATGTTTTGGCCAACATATGTTATGTATGTTAATAAGCGTAGTCTAAGTGTTTGTGAAAATGCTTGTTTGAGTAAGTACTTAGAAGATAGTGCTCTAGGTGGGTGTTGAGATAGGATTCTCAACTACCTTAGAGATGTGTATGATTTCCTCCATGCAAGTTGTTTAGTTTAACCGCTTACTTATGAAATGTGTGTTTTTGGATTTCCTGTTTGCATTGTGTTTTATAACATGCTCGTTAATATGTTTGAATTACTTGTTTATTTAATTCTGCTCTGACTACTCCACATGCTTACTGGTTAAGGATTGAATGTATTTAAGACTACAGTATAGTCCAGGCAATCGGTAATACTCTTTAAGTTCATGGTAGAGATTCATTCGCCACGTAGGACGTGTTTGACGAACCCGAGTCATGCGTTGGTCGTCGGCAGTGGTTAGGCCACACGAAGTGCTTATGCAGTTCATATCGATCGATTCGATGTGCGCTCATATTAGTTGAGCTCACCAAGTAACCCGATTTGCCCATTGTATGTTAACCATGTTTGGATACTACTGCTTGAACCTAGGGTACCAAACTCACCAGTGATATCCCTATTAACCTTGGTACCTTGATCCGCTAAGACTCATGAGCCGGACATGGTGATATGGGACACCTTGGTCGAGCTGTCGGCCTATGCTGGGGCGATGAGCATCCCCGTAGTGACCAGTGAGCAACCCAGACTCGTGAGCCGAATACGGTAGTATGGGACACTGTATTCGACCTGTCGGCCTACACTGTTTTGGTGACGAGCCCTTTGTAGTGACCTCGAGCATATTCTGAAACTGCGTAGGGGCGACGACCCTTTTCGTAGTAATCAGAGTATACACTAGGCCTGTATTGATTTGGTGACGAGCCTTTTGCAGTGACCTAGAACCGCAACATCATATGAGATTTACTAGGACTGAGGACCTTAGAATGGATCCTTATTTGGGAATGATATAAGGGAGGTACCTTAGTTTTCCAATCCTGTTGTATGAAAAGGACTAATAAAAACTTGGTAATCACGCTCATAACATCGCACTGCATGTGCCCCGGGTTAAAGAGCACAGAGGGATGAAAGAATGCCGCGACCGTAAGATGGTGTCGCACGAGGGAGTGTAGGCGAGGGCATTCATCATGACTACATTTCATCCTTACATTAATAAAGAGTATCTAGGATTGTTTGATTGTACTGTTTTATCATTACTGCTTGACTGAATTGATTACATGTTAATCTTTGCTCTATGATTCCACTGAGTTGATCACTCACTCCCACGTTACGGGACGATGTTTTAAACACCAACCAGCCTCTGTCTTGATTTCAGGTGACGACGTGTCCCCAGAGGCGGAGCCTGATTACTATGACGATCAGGACGAGTTCTCTTATATGCAGTTCTCTGGCAGCTTCGTTTAGGCTATCCGGATCGATGGGGCTACAGGGATTATCTTTATAGTTATACTGTTTGACATTTTGATTTTTGGACTATTACATGTATATGGTGACTCAGTGATGTATTCATACTCTGGAGACCGATCATAATCTTTTGACTTATATACGTTTATTTTGACTCTCAGTCCTTCGCTTGCATTTTACAACTTGATCTGGAGTATGAATTACTGTTTTGGTATAATCCCACTCATGATTAATGCACTAATACAAACAACATTTAATCATAAGCATATATGTTGCATAAGTGATGTTTTGAAACTCGGGAGTTGAGTTGCTATTCGACCTCCGATTTTCAGGGCGTTACAATAGAACTCTGATTCCAGTTGAGTTCATGAATCAAGCATAGATCTCCCTGACATCTACAAGTGGATCCTTGGAAACCCTAGTTTCTCACCTTTGAATTTACAAGTTTTAGTTAAGTAATTTACAATTATTCTCTTAAATTCTCCAGATTTAGATTATATCTTCTTCTAGTTATAGCTCTAGTTACTTTCAGAATACGTACAAGTTTCGGTCCCCGTGCATTCGATTTCTGTCTCACTGAGATTATTACTACATCACGACCCTACACTTGGGGTCGTGAACATTGCCCGAGTTGGTCAGCCTGAACAGTAAGCTCGGGACTTTGTTCAGATGCTGAGGTAAGTTTGACGATGAAGTCAGCCACCGTCTGACTCTTTATAGTTGTTCGAGATCGATACTTGATGTAAATTTTACTTTGTTCGATTGCCCACTTGGTCAGCCTTCCTGAAGCTTCAGGCTTTTGCATCACTTGGTGAAGAGGTTGATCTGTCAGGATGATAATGTTGTGGGCCTAAAAGTATGGTCACAATCGTTAAGAGGGAAGGACCAGGACCAATGCCAATCTCTCTAAGTCCGGATATCTCGTTTTGATTGAGACCAAGGCCTTGCTCATGTAGTATAGTGGGAGTTGCTTCCCTTCGTGTTCCCTGATCAAGGCTGAGCTGATTGCTGCATATGAGATGACCAAATATGACAGCAGCGATTCTCCTTTTTGGGTTTGGAGAGCAACGATGGTGACCCCAGGTATTGCTTGAGCTCTTAAAAAGTCATCTCGTATTCCTCTATCCAATTTACGACTTGCTTTCCTTTCAACTATTTGAAGAAGGGGATGCATTTATCTGTAGCTCGGTATACGAAGTGATTGAGAGTGGCGATCCTTCCTGTAAGGAGTTGGATATCTTTGGTCACCTTTGGCGAATCCGTGTCGAGAAAAGCTTTGATCTTTTCGGGGTTCGCCTAGATTCCTCGTTAACTGACCAAGAAACCGAGGAACTTTCCCAAGCTAACCCCGAAGGCACATTTATTTGGGTTAAGCTTCATCTGATACTCATTAAGAACAAGGAGCATTTCCTCGAGATCGAAGATTTGATCAGTAGCTTTGATGCTCTTAACGAGCATATCATCCACGTAGACTTCCATTGTCTGCCCAATCTGACGAGCGAACATCTTGTTGACAAGTTGCTGATAAGTGGCACCAGCATTTTTCAATCCAAATGACATAACTCGGTAACAATAAAGGCCTTTGTCAGTAACGAAGGCCATTTTTGACTTATCATATAGATGCATTACAATCTAATTCTAGCTAGAATAGGTATCCATAAAACTTAGTAGCTCGTGCCCTGCAGTATTGTTAACATGCTTATCAATTTGGGGAAGAGGAAAATATCTTTGAGACAGGCTTTGTTCAGGTCAGTGTAATCAACACACACACGCCATTTCCCACTGGACTTCTTAACCAACACGATGTTAGCTATGCAATCTGGATAGTAAACTTCTTTAATGAATTTAGCTTTGAGGAGCTTGTCGACTTCCTCCCTAATCATTGCATATAGCTTGGGACCAAGCACTCTGCGTTTCTGTCGAATTGGTAAGTGATCAAGGTTGATGTTTAACCATTGTACAATAACTTTTGGGTCAATGCCAGGCATATCTTCATGGGACCAAGCGAATACGTTTGCATATTGTCAAAGAAGGTTTATAATGTTGTTCCAAAACGGAGATGTCAAGGACAACTGTCACGCCCCAGACTCAGTAACCAGACTGACAAGGAACCCGATGGCCAGTTCTGGTAACAATAGCCTCCGTAGTACCCCATTCTCGGCTCCTGAGGCAGGTTCCAATCCTGGGATCCTACAAGGAGGATTTCCATAATAGTGTAATCATTTCCAATACGAGCATACCCAAGATCACAACAAGTATATCTGAGAATAACAAGGCACACATCACAAAATCCACTAAGAATTTGAACATTTACAGGCTTTCATAAGGTCCAAAAGGACATACATAACATAATAGAAAAGAAGAGAAAAGTCAGTAACACTGGACTCGTCAAGCTCAGCTCTACTCCAAGCTCAGCCGCTATGACACCCGCCTAGGATCACCTGCACGCATCAATCGTGCATAAGCTTATAGAAGCTTTGAGGGTGGTGAAAGTGTGTGACAATGGTGCACAGAAGAATAACAAGAGGTACAAGGAGAGAAACATGCTCAATGAGAATATCACTAGGCTTACCAAGGCTTATCATTAATACGATGCAATGGGTACTAGGCACCATACCAAGGCAATGCATGAAGGGGCTTATATAGCCAATGCTAATGTGATACAAGTAATGGCAGTGCTCATACCCAAACCACATGTCAAGTACATTTCCATTTATAAGGAAATCACCGGGGTCCATTACACTGCTGAATGACTGTCGCTCTATAAACCCTGCACAGTCAAACGATCGTAAGAGACCTCACTACCCTGCCTGCGGATAGCCAATCACTAGCAAGGCCTGAAGGTAGCGGACCCATTTACGAGCTACTCAGACTCAACCTAGCAATGCCTCCTTACATCAGGCGAGTAAGGCCACCCCCTATCCAACCGACTACATGACAATGGGAGTCGCGGCCTAACGGTATAAGGCCCTCGTGGGCTCATATATTCCACCCGGTCACGACGTTGGAGCAGATCCTTGGTACCATGGAAGTTTTGGAATTTTCACTCATAGGCATCCTATGCACCCGGTATGCTCAAGTAATATTTCCGGTGTCCACACATACGGTCATCCACGAATGTCCCTGTGGAGGCAAGGGCCTGATGAAGCAAGGGCGATATCATCATAAAATGTGATGTTAATGCATGAGTCACACATACAGATCATGTACAAGCTTCAGGCACTCAACGTGCACAATGAGAGAAATTTCATCCCTCAATGACCACCATAAAATGCAATCAATTCATACAGATGATGCATATGGGTTACAAGAATGCAAGTGTGTTACCTGTGGAATATGGAATCCTTCGTCCTAAGGAGGGTCAAGGTCTAGGCATATAGACAGGTGATCTAAGGAAGAGAGGAGAAATTCTCTAGTGGGGGCCCAGTACTTTGAGATGACCCACAAGCTAAGGGAGAGTCGTGATCCTAAGGAGGAACGGTCCTAGCCAGGCCCAAGGTGGGCCTTCAACCACCTATAAGGGCCGCTATGGGCCTACCTTAGTGTAACGTCTCAGAAAATTCCGTACAAAGACCCGAGTACCACCTCAGGCAGAAATCACTTAGGACCAAATCCTTTAGAAATTAAACGAGTTTAACTAAGTGTTAAACTAGATTAGCTGTGAAATTCACTTAAATCACTTTAAATACGATCTGTAAGACCCAAAACTTGTAGAATCATGGACGCTAGGTTACCCAAAAATCTAGGATCAATCTCATTACCCAGTTGCTCTCGAGAGCACATTTAAACTCTGTATCGGATCTGGACCGCACGTCGTAGGTCCGATTACTACGAAATTATATAATTAGGACCGCCTTGCTGGGCTTGACAACCATCTCGAAAATCAACTCCAAATAGTGTCCCGAGGCTATTCACTTGAACCCGGAGTGAAGAATGTGAGAAAACGTGGTTTTCTTTAGAAATTAAGTCTAATTTAAATAATATGAGACTTGTCGCTTGCGGGCCAGATATAAGCAATTAGACCGTCGGAATCTGACCCAAATATACCCTCGGATCAAGGAACATTTTCCATACATGTCCGTGTACTTGTAACCCTGATCGAGTTTCAGTGACCGTTGAACAGAAACTGGTTCGCCACGTGTGATCTGGGAACCCGACTGGAATGAAAACTTAACTCGACCTAGATCCATAATGTAACATCCCAGATTTTTTACCAACCTGGAATTAGACATCCTTAGGCAATGGGTCGCTCGTAACACCTTATTAACTTGTTAGAACCCAATCCCATAATCTTAAAATCAATTTTTAACCCATTTCCTTCACAAAGCTCACCTTTCACCACCTTGTTCTTTAAAATTTTCGAAGTACTTTCACATTAGACACTATCTTAAAAGTTTAGGTGATGAAGAACAATACTTAAACTAAACATTACTGTAAATAGTAAATACATAAATAAAATGGACTTTTAACCATTACCCTTATGGAATCTCACAAAACGAATAGGTTATTTAGAACATCAGCCTCTCCTGCCCTAGGATCTTCTTCTGTTGTAACTAGGGCATGATTTAATAACTTGGATCACTTTATATACAACCTACAAAGGCCTAAGTACCACCTCAGACAGAAATCATACAGGACTAAATCCTTTAGAAATTAGGCGAGAATTAGCTAGTGTTAAACTAGAGTACCAGTGAAATTAGCACCAATCGCTTTAAATACGATCTGTAAGACCCAAAATAAGTAGAACAGTTAGCGCTACATTACCCTAAAATCTAGGATTAATCTCATTACCCAGTTGCTCTCGGGAGCACATTGAAACTGCTTATCAGATCTGGACCGCATGTCCGAAGTCCGATTAATACGAAGTTAAACGGTTATGACCGCCTTGCTGGGCTTGACAACGATCTCGGAAATCAAATCCAGATAGTGTCCCACTGCTATTCTCTTGAGCCCGGAGTGAAGAGTGTGAGAAACGTGAAATTAATTAGAAATAAAGTTCAATTTTAAGTAATCTGAGACTTGTCGCTTGCGGGACAAATATAAGCAATCAGACCATCGGAATTTGACCCAAATACACCCTCAGATCAGGAGAAATTTCATACACATGGCAGTGTACTTGTGGCCCTGATCGAGTCTCAGTGACTGTTGAACTGAAACTGGTCCGCCACGGGCGATTTGTAAATCGATCGGACCGAAAATGTAACTTGACCTAGATCCAATGTCTGTGAGCTTAAGTCTGACCTTTGGCTCAAGGGGGGCTTCTAGAAGTGCTCCGTTGAGACGGAACTGTCCATATTTGGACATAACCTAAGTATACCTTGGCCCTGGGTCTAATTTGGTGAGTTTTGGGCCTATATAAGGACTTAAACCCTCACTCTCTCATCCCATACGAATTTGAGAAAAACCTAGGAGAGAGAAAAGAGAGAGAAAGTGTGAGAGAAGTGAGAGATTCTTCCTGATGATCTACGCTGCTATCCTACGTGATTATTCATCACGATCTAACCGCTTTTCCAGCGATTCCGGCTTCGTTCATAGGTAAGAAAACCTAACCCTAAGCTGTTTTAGAGTTTCCAAGAGTGTAGGTGATGGAATAGCTGACCTGTTTCATGATTCAGGTTGTCGTTGTGCCGTAGACAAAGGCGTTGGGTTCAAACTGGTTTCGGTTCAAGTTTACCGACAAAAGGTGCGGACTTTAAACGTATAGGTTATGGTTTTCAAAACTTTCAACGTCAGATAATGATAGATTCATGATCTGGATGCTATTGCACATATACAAAGTGTTGTCCGTTTCATTTTTCAGATATACGTTAACTATGTTGAATATACTGTATTCCTCGTATTTGTAGAAAGTACCGTATACGTATGAAATACGAATTTGTGCTTGCCATGATTAATTGTTATCTATGTATGCTAGATACATGTGTACCAACTTCTGGGTGAACGGATTAGCCTAATACCTGTTTTGTCAACATACGTTGAGTATGTTATATTGTGTAGCCTAAGTGTTTGCTGAAATGCTTGAATGAATATGGATTCATGATTTGTGCCTGCCATGTGTATTGAATGCAAGAACATGATTGAAGTGTACTAGACAACCCCTTAGCGAAAGGATTTGCCCTAAATCACGCTACGGCCAATGCACGTTATGTATGTTACAGTGTGTAGTCCAAGTGTTTGTAAAAATGAACGAATGAATATGGAACTTGGATTCATGCTTGCTATGACTATCCGTCGTGGGGGCATGCGTGTTATAAATGGGGCAACTCCCTAGTGAAAGGATTTGGCCTAATACCTATGTAATCAACATACGTCATGTATGTTGATGTATGTAGTCTAAAGTGTTTGATGAAATGTCTGAATGAGCAAGTAGTTAGTCCATTATAATGTATAAGGGTGTTGAGGTATGATTCTCAACTCCTTTAACTATGTGTATGCTTTCCTCCATGAACCGTAGATTATGGTGTCTGTTTATCTATGTAATGCATATGTATAACTCCATGTTTAAGTTGTATACCCTAAGAACCGTGATGGGTAATGGGGGTGTGTAACGCCCTGAAAATCGGGGGTCGAACATAAACTCAACTCCCGAGTTCCAGAACATCACTTATGCAACAAAATGAATGATGATTGAATGTTGACTGAATTCGTGCATTGAACATGAGTGAGATTAAGCCAAAACAGCATATCATACTCCAGAGACAGTTAAATTTGCAAGCGGAAGACTGTGATAGATAGATAAAATATATAACTTATGATGAGTCTCCAGAGTGTGATAACATTACCAGGTTAAATAAATACAAGTGCAGTTCTAAAATTTACCAAATGTGAGGAAGTGTAATGCCTTCTATCCCAAGAACCATAACCCCGTCAATACAATACCAGGTCTTCATTGGCCTGTCAGAAAGTTACATGTAGGAGAACTCCTCCTCCACATCATAGAAGTCCGGCTCTGCTTCATAAGCATCGCCATCACCCGAAACTCAACAAATCTGGTGGGTGTTCGGAACACCGTCCCATAACGTGGGAGTGAGTGATCAACTCAGTGGAACAGTAAAGCATAGGTTAACATGTTATCAATTCAATCAAGCAGTAATGATAAAGCAGTACAAATCAAACATTTCTAACTACTCTTGTTAAGTGCGAAAATGAAATGACATGATGCTGTATGCCCTTGCCAAACCACCCTCAAGCGACATCATCTTACGTTCGCGAATGCTTACTCCCTCAGTGCGCCACATCTACAAAGCACATGCGGTGCGATGATGCTCATGATTACCAAGTTTTTATTAGTCCATTTCAAACAGCAGTATTGGAAAACTAAGGTACCTCCCTTGTATCATTCCCAAACATGATCCATTCTAGGGTCGTCAATCCTAGTTAATCTCATACGATATTATGGTTTGAGAAGCGTAGTGAAGGCATCGTAAAGGGCTCGTCACCCGTCAGCGCGGATATAGATCTCACCGTATGCGGCTCAATTGCTGGCCGTCAGCTCGAGTACAGGTCTCACCGTACTCGGCTAAATCACTAGCTGTCAGCTCGAGTACAGGTCTCACCGTACTCGGCTCCACTCATACTCTAATTGCTGTGAAAGACTCGTCGCCAATCACAGACCCTTAGAGTATACTCGAAGATACTACAGAGGACTCGTCGCCCGTCAGCACGAGCACAAGTCTCACCATACTCGGCTCTCGCCGTAAGTATCGACAGCTCGAATACAGTGTCCCATACCACCGTATTCGGCTCACGAGTTTGGTTGCGCAATGGTCACTACGGGGAGGCACATGGCCCCAGCGTAGGTCGACAGCTCGACCACGGTATCCCATACCACCATGCCCGGCTCATGCGTCTTAGCGGATCGAGGTACCATGGTTAAAAGGGGTTTCACTGGTAAGTTTGGTACCCTAGGTTCAAGCAGTAGCGTCCAAACAGGGTGAACATGCATAAGGCAGATCGGGTTACTTGACGAGCTCGACTAGCACGATCACCCGTTGAGCTGCACGACGTGAAGTGCATAAACAACTTCGTGTGGCCTAGCCACTGCCGACAGGCAACGCACGACTCGAGTTCGTCGAACACATCCCACGTGGCAAATGAATCTCAGCCACGAGTTCAATCTCGTTACCGATTGCCTGGGCCATAATCATAGCCCCAAACACAATCAATTGCAGATATATAAAGCAGTAATGGATCAGGATTCAAATCATATAATCAAAGTCTGGTATTATCCGTTTAGGGCTGCCAGGGCTGTTGCACGCACTCGTTGCTCCGCTCCCCCATCACCCATGACGGATCATACAACGTAAATATAAATTTAAACATATGCATTACATAGTTAAAATTATAAAGCAGTTGAGCATGTTATGAATCACAACACAAGCATGAGTTTACACATGTTCAATTCCTAATCACACAACTATCCAAGGAGATCATACACATAGTTAAAAGAGGTTGAGAATCATATCTCAACACCCTTATACATTATGATTTGCTAACTACTACTCATTCAGACATTTCAAGAAACACTTAAACAAACATACATCAACATACATGACATATGTCGATCACATAGGCATTAGGCCAAATCCTTTCACTAGGGAGTTGCCCCAATCATAATACGCGTACACCCACGACGGATAGTCATGGCAAGCAGGAATCCAAGTTCCATATTCATACAGCCATTTCCACAAACACTTGGGCCACACATTTTAGCATATATAGTGTATATTGGTCGTGGCATGATTTAGGGAAAATCCTTTCGACAAAGGGGGTATCGCCAATACATCAATCATGAATCCATGACAATTAGTCATGGCGAGCACGAATGAGAATTCTATACTCATTCAGCCACTTTCACAAACACTTAGAATACACTATTACAATATACATGGTGCATGTTAACAAAACATGTATTAGGGCTATCCTTTAGCCAAGCAAGTATTTTATCTATGTATAATATATTACTACAGCAAATAATCATGATAAATACATATCCAAAATTTATACGTATACAGTATTTTCTAGAATACTCAATTTCAACATACATAGCATTTACAAGTGAACATGTATTACGGCGATTCCTTTCACCAAACTAGTATTTTATCCATATATAGTATAATCATACATTAAATAAACATGTTAAACATTTCTCTAAAAAAAATACGTATACGGTATTTCTACGTATACCTAGAGTATGTGAAATTCCATATTCTACAACGTTAATCGAAACAGGAAACGGAAAGCACTTTGTACATGTGCATTTGCATGCAGATCATGAATCTATCATTATCTGACATTGAAAGCGTTGAAAAACGTAACTTATACACTTAAAGTCCTCACCTTTTGTCGTAGAATCGTAACGGAGTTGATAGGTTCGCTAAGCTTCCGTATACGGGAGTTTGGCAACCTAGAGAACGAAATAGGTTAACTATCTCATAACCTACAACCTATACAACCCTAAAATAGATTAGGGTTAGGGTTTCTTACCTAGAAACGGGGCTGGAATCGCCGGGAAAGCGATGAGAAAGGGATGGTGCAGCCCGTGTGGTGGCAGGGAACGACGGCAGGGAGATCCTCCCACTTCTCCCTCACTTTCTCTCTCTTTTCCCTCTCTCAATTCCAAATTCGTATGGCTGCCATGAGAGAGGGTTTAAGGTCCTTATATAGTCTCAAAACTCACCGAAATAGACTCATGTTCAAAGGTTACTGCTAATATAGGTATTTCGTCACTTTTTCAGCTCAAAAGAGAGGTTCTGGTGGCCCTCCTTGAGCCAAACGTCAGACTTAAGCTCACCACACATGGATCTATGAGGGATTACGTTTTCGACTCGATCGGATTCCCAGATCGCACGTGGCGGACCACTTTCAGTTCAACGGTCAGTGGGCCACGATCCGAAATTCCAAGTACATGTAAATGTTCCTGAAATTTCTCCTGATCCGAGGGTGTAATTCGGTCTGATTCTGACGGTCTGGTTGCTTAATACTGATGCGCAAGCGAAAGGTGCCAGATCACTATTCCAGATATTTTATTTTCAAAAGGAATAGTGTTTTTCACACACCCTCGCTCCGGATCGAAACGAATGGCCGTGGGACATCGGCTGGACCTGATTTTTGAGATGATTGTCATGCCCAGTAAGGCGGTCCTAGTTCCTTAGCTTCGTGTTAATCGGACTTCCGATGTGCGATCTAGACCTAATACGAAGTTTCGGGATGCTCCCGAGAGCAACCGGGTAATGAGATTGATCCTAGATTATAGGGTACCCTAGAGTCAATGATTTTGCAAGTTTTGGGTCTTGCAGATCGTATTTAAAGCGATTGGTGCTAATTTCACAGGCACACTAGTTTAACACTAGCTAAATCTTGCCTAATTTCTAAAGGATTTAATCCTAATTGTTTTCTGGTTGAGATGGTACTTAGGCCTTTGTAGTTTGTATATAAAGTGATCCAAGTTTTACTACTTAGCTAGTTTAAGATAGCGTCTAGGGCGGAAGTGCTTTGAAAAATTGAAAGCACAAGGTAGTGAAGGGTGAGATTTGTGAAGGAAATGGGTTAAGGAGCGATTTTTGACTGTGGGATTTAGTTTTGACAAGTTGGTAAGGTCTTAGGATCGACCCAATGCCTAAGGACGTCTAAGCCCAGGTTGGCAAAAATCCGGGATGTTACAATCTACCCCCTTAAAACAAAATTTCGTCCCCGAAATTGGCTAAGGGTAATAAGGGAAGATTTCTATTATTTCATTCGCCTAAGACTTATTGATTCCAAGTTTCTACGCGTGGTAGGGTATATACCAGCTGGTTCATTTTAGTCTACCCCCCTTAAAACTTAATTCTTTATCCATTTCTCTTACCCTGATGGTTTGCTACCATTTATTTATTTACTTATTTAGAGTCTCGACGACAAATCCCAATTATCTAGAGTAAGATAGCTGTTCTCATTGTTTGACCAACACGGAGAGACGTTTATGGTGGGCTTAATCCTGATACATCGATCATCTACCGGGCCAGGGTAGAAAGCTCAGTGTATCCCTTCCGAATCCTGGTCTTCTGCTCGGCCAAGCAATGAGTCCATTGGTAGTCGCCCAGGATTGAGAATTGGGTCAAGCCACGATTGTTTCGCAGTTGTATATTTCAGTAACTCCGTAGTCCGATCACTCTAGAAACGTAGGGAATGTCCATCATTGAAAAGCTCAAATTGTTTATTCTAAGGTTGCCCTTTAGGTCTTAGTCTAAGAGAGTCCTCATTATTATCTATGTCCAAGGAAATGGTGAATCAAATCTTACTAGATCATCCTAAAACGGTTTCTCATAATAGGGCAGGCTAGGGCTTCTATAATGTTCGTATGTTAACAAACACCGTTTCGATCCTGGGCCAGTGGAGTAGGGTCCACACATTTCCGCTGCGTCACCCAGATCAAAGAGGTGTATTAGGTGACCTAACTAGATTGGGCTCATCATGTTCTACCCCCCTTAAAAATTTATTTTCACCCTCAAGGCTCAAGATTTGTCCTGCTCCGTATGTCGGAACAAGGTGTAATTTAAGTCTTATCCTTGACATGAAATGAAATGCGGTCTCCCACTACATCAGTCTTGGTACCTAGGATTATAGAAAGGGGCTATCACGGATGGGTGTAAGTTTGAGGCAAGATGCCTAATTCTACCAAGGAGTGTTGTCGCGGTCCAGACTTATCCTATTTAATTAAGTCTAGTTTAATAGGCAGGCTATCTTTTTACGTTCAGAAACACAATATGTATGCCAACATGGCATGCGATTTGGGACCTAATCCCTAACTGTCTGTTGCCCATTTGGGCAATTCCTTAGGCCTAAAAGACAAAGTCTCTATCAGCAATATACTCCTAACACTTTTCAAGGACAAAATTATAAACTCTTAATTGTAAATGGTCGGGCCAACACGGAAAGAAAATTGTGTAGTGGGTCTGAGTCGGTTAAGCCGAATAACTAAGTCTATTATTCAATTGGCTTAGCATAATTAATTAGTCTTTTACTTTCCTTAGCCTAACCAGTAGCCTAGTCTTAATTGAGGAGTAGCGGGAATCCATAGGTGAGTCCAAAGTCGATACTTATACGTTAGATGATTTCACTTCATTTTTAATACAAGGAAGGGTTTTATTACTTAGGGTCAAAGTTGCCTAATTGTAATTGAGTTGCCTAAGGTTGAATTTAACTACGCCCGAGCAGGTCACACATGCTCAAACCAACCACAAGGGGGGTTCTAAAGTTCACGTTCTTAATTGGTTGGATTTTCTATACTGTCAGGTCTATTGAAGCACTGCTCTAGGTCCAAAACTCCAAGGGTCTATTTGTCAAACAACCATTTACTCTAAGAGCTTAAGCTATCAAAGTGTGGTGGGTTAATGTTTATCAAGGGACTTTATTACTTCAACACCATTTGGCCAGTGGTCTTAAGTTGTATTAAAATGGGACTGTATTGCTAATCCCACTTCGGGATGGGGAATGGCATATTTGGCAGGTGGGTGGGCGGGGATTAAAATTACTTTATAGGCTGTGGAAAATGAGCATTGTGTTGGGAAGGGTGAGATGGGATTTCCAAATCCCAGGAATCGGAACTCCTAAGTGTAAGAGGAACAACCTAGGGTATACTCTTTATTGCATACATTCCAAACCTAGTATCGGAAACCATAGGATACACTCAATCTAGGGACCATACCTTACCCATATATTTATTATTACTTTTACAATTCCATCCACCTAATCGCACTTAATGCAATTTGGCCGAACGAGCCCTAAACGTCCTCAAACATCTAAAACATTCTACCAACTACTAGACCCATCACATGAAAACGTAAACACCCAAAGGCGGTAACCCATGCAAACTTCAAACAATAGTGTGGATAGTTAATCATCCGTGAAGGTGGCCGAACTAAGCTCGGATAGAGCCATGGAAAAAATGAATGAAAAGTGATGGAGAGAGAGAAAGGGCTGGAGGTTTGGTTCTCCACAGATGTGAGCCTCAACAGATGATTGTAAAGGCCCCAACGGACAGGGATTGAAGGAGGAAAATGAGTAGATGGGATGGGTTGAGAGCTTGCACGATTTTAGAGCTTCAAATGAGGCATGTAAACGCTCAAATGAGAGAGAATGGAGAGGGTAGGGGGTAAGTTATGTTGTAAACATTGTGGAAGGATGGATGGTGTGTGGGTTATGGAAGAAAATGAAAGATTGCAAGGTTTGGAGGGATGGGTTTTGAGAAAAATCGAAAATGGGTTTGGAGGTGTTTGAAAATGGGTGAAATGAGGAAGAAGGGTGCTCCAGCCCTTAAAAACCCAACCCATTGCCAAAATGGCACGTGCCAGAGGGTGTAGGAGGTTGGGCCGACCAACCTGAGCCTTGGACCCTCATCGGAAAACCGGCCGGATCGCGGTCCGCCGCCCGAGCCGCGGCGCCGCCGCGGTCGGACTTGGCTGGAACCGCGCCGCCGCGGTGGGGCCCTGTTTACCACATGCCCAGGGTGCCAAATGCACCCTGGTTCGATCTGGGGGCTTAGTGTATTAACGTGGAGGGGCCCCCGACTCCGATTCGCTCCAATTCGGGTAATTTCGGGACAATCAAACATATCTTGCAATCCGGAATGAGTTATCTGACGTAAAATATATGAATTTGGGGTAGAACGAGCTAATGAAGCCAACCAACCCTGTTATGCCGGGTTGCGCAGCTCAGAATTGCGAGAAAACCCTCCAATTGACGGTAATTTCTACGCTTCAATTTCGTTTTGCTTAAATAGTAGTTTTTGTTTAATTACTCTTCATCGGTTGGGCTTTAGGAGTTGTGCGCATCGTGTAAAGAGCTTAGAATAATTAGGAGAATGGTTTAGTGAAATCAAATAGGACACTTACTATTTTTGGCTGAAAGCCTTGCGCACTTAGTAGACATCACGACCCTATAGTAAGTCGCGAATTCTAGGAGTTTTAGCTGTAGTTTGTTTCTGATTTCATTCTCATTACTTGGTACCCCTATTTAAAGGGTTGTGAACTCATTTTTAAACATTCATTAATCAATTATGAATGTATTAGAAATTATGTATGTTTCATGGATTCAGGAAGTCTCGGTGAGGAGTCCAGAGGAGCTCCGAGGATTCGGAGTAGTTATCATCATCACTCTTAACAGTTGGGATGAGGTGGATTGTGATCTAGACTCATTACTAAACGGCTAGGAATGTTTTAAGATTGACCCGTGCGACCATGGTTGAATACGGACTCGATTTCGGCGTTCAACTTTAGTGAACTTCGCCGATTGGCGAAATCGGAATACCTATGACTGTTTCTATGTTCCGTCGCTCCCTCCTAAGTCAGAGTGCGTCAGTGTGCGTCGTGTGACCATAACCCAGGTCCGGTTTAAATCATGCTCTGATACCATCTTGTAACGCCCTGAAAATCGGGGGTCGAACATAAACTCAACTCCCGAGTTCCAGAACATCACTTATGCAACAAAATGAATGATGATTGAATGTTGACTGAATTCGTGCATTGAACATGAGTGAGATTAAGCCAAAACAGCATATCATACTCCAGAGACAGTTAAATTTGCAAGCGGAAGACTGTGATAGATAGATAAAATATATAACTTATGATGAGTCTCCAGAGTGTGATAACATTACCAGGTTAAATAAATACAAGTGCAGTTCTAAAATTTACCAAATGTGAGGAAGTGTAATGCCTTCTATCCCAAGAACCATAACCCCGTCAATACAATACCAGGTCTTCATTGGCCTGTCAGAAAGTTACATGTAGGAGAACTCCTCCTCCACATCATAGAAGTCCGGCTCTGCTTCATAAGCATCGCCATCACCCGAAACTCAACAAATCTGGTGGGTGTTCGGAACACCGTCCCGTAACGTGGGAGTGAGTGATCAACTCAGTGGAACAGTAAAGCATAGGTTAACATGTTATCAATTCAATCAAGCAGTAATGATAAAGCAGTACAAATCAAACATTTCTAACTACTCTTGTTAAGTGCGAAAATGAAATGACATGATGCTGTATGCCCTTGCTAAACCACCCTCAAGCGACATCATCTTACGTTCGCGAATGCTTACTCCCTCAGTGCGCCACATCTACAAAGCACATGCGGTGCGATGATGCTCATGATTACCAAGTTTTTATTAGTCCATTTCAAACAGCAGTATTGGGAAACTAAGGTACCTCCCTTGTATCATTCCCAAACATGATCCATTCTAGGGTCGTCAATCTTAGTTAATCTCATACGATATTATGGTTTGAGAAGAGTAGTGAAGGCATCGCAAAGGGCTCGTCACCCGTCAGCGCGGATACAGATCTCACCGTATGCGGCTCAATTGCTGGCCGTCAGCTCGAGTACAGGTCTCACCGTACTCGGCTCAATCACTAGCCGTCAGCTCGAGTACAGGTCTCACCGTACTCGGCTCCACTCATACTCTAATTACTGTGAAAGAATCGTCGCCAATCACAGACCCTTGGAGTATACTCGAAGATACTACGGAGGACTCGTCGCCCGTCAGCACGAGCACAGGTCTCACCGTACTCGGCTCTCGCCGTAAGTATCGACAACTCGAATACAGTGTCCCATACCACCGTATTTGGCTCACGAGTTTGGTTGCGCAATGGTCACTACGGGGAGGCACATGGCCCCAGCGTAGGCCGACAACTCGACCACGGTGTCCCATACCACCATGCCCGGCTCATGCGTCTTAGCGGATCGAGGTACTATGGTTAAAAGGGGTTTCACTGGTAAGTTTGGTACCCTAGGTTCAAGCAGTAGCGTCCAAACAGGGTGAATATGCATAAGGCAGATCGGGTTACTTGACGAGCTCGACTAGCACGATCGCCCGTTGAGCTGCACGACATGAAGTGCATAAACAACTTCGTGTGGCCTAGCCACTGCCGACAGGCAACGCACGACTCGAGTTCGTCGAACACATCCCACGTGGCAAATGAATCTCAGCCACGAGTTCAATCCCGTTACCGATTGCCTGGGCCATAATCATAGCCCCAAACACAATCAATTGCAGATAGATAAAGCAGTAATGGATCAGGATTCAAATCATATAATCAAAGTCTAGTATTATCCGTTTAGGGCTGCCAGGGCTGTTGTACGCACTCATTGCTCCGCTCCCCCATCACCCATGACGGATCATACAACGTAAATATAAATTTAAACATATGCATTACATAGTTAAAATTATAAAGCAGTTGAGCATGTTATGAATCACAACACAAGCATGAGTTTACACATGTTCAATTCCTAATCACACAACTATCCAAGGAGATCATACACATAGTTAAAAGAGGTTGAGAATCATATCTCAACACCCTTATACATTATGATTTGCTAACTACTACTCATTCAGACATTGCAAGAAACACTTAAACAAACATACATCAACATACATGACATATGTCGATCACATAGGCATTAGGCCAAATCCTTTCACTAGGGAGTTGCCCCAATCATAATACGCGTACACCCACGACGGATAGTCATGGCAAGCAGGAATCCAAGTTCCATATTCATACAGCCATTTCCACAAACACTTGGGCCACACATTTTAGCATATATAGTGTATATTGGCCGTGGCGTGATTTAGGGCAAATCCTTTCGTCAAAGGGGGTATCGCCAATACATCAATCATGAATCCATGACAATTAGTCATGGCGAGCAAGAATGAGAATTCTATACTCATTCAGCCACTTTCACAAACACTTAGAATACACTATTACAACATACATGGTGCATGTTAACAAAACATGTATTAGGGCTATCCTTTAGCCAAGCAAGTATTTTATCTATGTATAATATATTACTACAGCAAATAATCATGATAAATACATATCCAAAATTTATACGTATACAGTATTTTCTAGAATACGCAATTTCAACATACATAGCATTTACAAGTGAACATGTATTACAGCGATTCCTTTCGCCAAACTAGTATTTTATCCATATATAGTATAATCATACATTAAATAAACATGTCAAACATTTCTCCAAAAAAAATACGTATACGGTATTTCTACGTATACCTAGAGTATGTGAAATTCCATATTCTACAACGTTAATCGAAACAGGAAACGGAAAGCACTTTGTACATGTGCATTTGCATGCAGATCATGAATCTATCATTATCTGACATTGAAAGCGTTGAAAAACGTAACTTATACACTTAAAGTCCTCACCTTTTGTCGTAGAATCGTAACGGAGTTGATAGGTTCGCTAAGCTTCCGTATACGGGAGTTTGGCAACCTAGAGAACGAAATAGGTTAGCTATCTCATAACCTACAACCTATACAACCCTAAAACAGATTAGTGTTAGGGTTTCTTACCTAGAAACGGGACTGGAATCGCCGGGAAAGCGATGAGAAAGGGATGGTGCAGCCCGTGTGGTGGCAGGGAACGACGGCAGGGAGATCCTCCCACTTCTCCCTCACTTTCTCTCTCTTTTCCCTCTCTCAATTCCAAATTCGTATGGCTGCCATGAGAGAGGGTTTAAGGTCCTTATATAGTCTCAAAACTCACCGAAATAGACTCCTGTTCAAAGGTTACTGCTAATATAGGTATTTCGTCACTTTTCCAGCTCAAAAGAGAGGTTCTGGTGGCCCTCCTTGAGCCAAACGTCAGACTTAAGCTCACCACACATGGATCTATGAGGGATTACGTTTTTGACTCGATCGGATTCCCAGATCGCACGTGGCGGACCACTTTCAGTTCAACGGTCAGTGGGCCACGATCCGAAATTCCAAGTACATGTAAATGTTCCTGAAATTTCCCCTGATCCGAGGGTGTAATTCGGTCTGATTCTGACGGTCTGGTTGCTTAATACTGATGCGCAAGCGAAAGGTGCCAGATCACTATTCCAGATATTTTATTTTCAAAAGGAATAGTGTTTTTCACACACCCTCGCTCCGGATCGAAACGAATGGCCGTGGGACATCGGCTGGACCTGATTTTTGAGATGATTGTCAAGCCCAGTAAGGCGGTCCTAGTTCCTTAGCTTCGTGTTAATCGGACTTCCGATGTGCGATATAGACCTAATACGAAGTTTCGGGATGCTCCCGAGAGCAACCGGGTAATGAGATTGATCCTAGATTATAGGGTACCCTAGAGTCAATGATTTTGCAAGTTTTGGGTCTTGCAGATCGTATTTAAAGCGATTGGTGCTAATTTCACAGGCACACTAGTTTAACACTAGCTAAATCTTGCCTAATTTCTAAAGGATTTAATCCTAATTGTTTTCTGGTTGAGATGGTACTTAGGCCTTTGTAGTTTGTATATAAAGTGATCCAAGTTTTACTACTTAGCTAGTTTAAGATAGCGTCTAGGGCGGAAGTGCTTTGAAAAATTGAAAGCACAAGGTAGTGAAGGGTGGGATTTGTGAAGGAAATGGGTTAAGGAGCGATTTTTGACTGTGGGATTTAGTTTTGACAAGTTGGTAAGGTCTTAGGATCGACCCAATGCCTAAGGACGTCTAATCCCAGGTTGGCAAAAATCTGGGATGTTACAGGGAGTGGTGTAACGATTCTGTGTAACAGCCCTGCCAGCCCTAAGCAGACAATATCAAACTTTGATTGTGTGGTTTGAAATGTTGATCCATTACTGCTTTAACTATCTGTAATTGAATGTGTTTGGGGTTATTGTATAGTCCAGGCAATCGGTAACAGGCCTTGAGTTTGTGGCTGAGATTCATTCGCCACGAAGGACGTGTTTGACGAACCCGAGCCTTACGTCGGTTGTCGGCAGTGGTTAGGCCACACGGAGTGCTTATGCACTTCATGTCGATCCACTTGATGTGCGCTCATACTAGTTGAACTCGTCAAGTAACCCTATCTGTCTAATGCATGTTCACCATGTTTGGACGCTACTACTTGAACCTAAGGTACCAAACTTACCAGTGTAACCCCGTTAACCTTGGTACTATAAGTGCTATAATTTATATCCCTGTTTGTTGTCAAATTTGTGGTGCCAAAATCACTGTTATATAACTTGTATAAGTGAAGCTCTCTCAAAGATCAACATTCCTGAACAAGCAAAGCTCACAACAAGCAAAGCTCACAAGTACAAAGATCAACCTTGACTGCAAGAACTGCTCACAAGACATGACTCAAGAATGCAAGACTTCAAGAAGAGTACAAGGCAGTTCGTAAAGAACTCAAGACACTTTCAAGGTTGAGCTACTTCAAGATTTCAAGATTGAACTACATCAAGACTTCAAGGCTTAAACTTCAAGGTCACTTGTTTCTAATGTTTCAATGTCCTTACTTCATGTTTGAGGTTTGACTGACCTTAGGTTGACCTTAGAAGTAGGCCACTTTGGATACATAAGTCGGATGTTTATTTTACATGAGTTTAGTCTGTTCTTCGACTAGTCCTAGGCCTTCTTCGACTAGTCCTAGATTTACTTCGACCAGTCTAAGAAATTCCTCGATCAGTCGTGAGTTTGTTACAAAATTCAGATAATTTCTGTTAGGCTTCGACTAGTCCAGGAATCTGTTCGACCAGTCGAAGGAACAGTGTCGACTGCATCTTCGACCAGTCGAAAGTCTTTAACTCAAAGTCCAGCGATGAATTTTAAGTTCTTCGACCAGTCGAAGGTGACCTACGACCAGTCGAAGGAGACCTTCGACCAGTCGTAGAATGGTCAAAGCTTATCGCGCCTGATTTTTCAAATATCTGTTATTGCTTCGACTAGTCGAAGAGCTCCCTAGACCAGTCGAAGACGTGATCTGCTCACCTATAAATAGAGCACGAATCTCAGAAGAAATGAATCGAATTAATTAATCCATTCAAGCCAATCTTCGTCGAACTTCTAAGAGATAATTCTGTGCTCCATCTAAGCTAAGTGTGCTTATTTAATATTCTCTTTCCTTAGCTTTATTTAATTGATTTTGTTTCTGCTATTCCAATTTAATTTAATAAGAGGAATTGTTATTCCCTTACTTTGGAATCAAAATCAATTAAGGTAAGCCCTATTTGGTTTAATTTAAAATCTATTAGAATTAGAACCATTGTAATTGAGTACTGGACATTGAACTTGGACATTCAATCATTTACTCTGACTTGGTTCTACCGAGCTGCTACAATAAAGGAGATAATAAGGTATTTGACATTTAATTGTAAATTCCTTTCTGTTTTGGTTTCTTTCAAGATTTGCCAGAAAAATCTTGTTGTATTGGTTATCTGAGGAGAGCCAGGAAAACTCAGAAGTGGGGTTTTTTAATTGTGTAAGCCCACAGACAAAGACACAATTGTAAAGGTTTTGGGTGAATCTGTGAAAACCTATTTTGTTAGTGAACGCTAATATCCCCTGTGTGAGGATATTAGGAATGGAGTAGCATTCTGTGTGGCTGTTGTTTAACAGTTGGTGAATACACAGGCAAACCACTATAATCCCTTGTGTTGTGATTGAATGATTTATACTTCTAATCTTTAATTATTCATTTGTGGGATGTATGTATGGTGTTGAATGTTGTAATCATTTAATTCAAGCATTGTGGGAATTTTGTAATAGTTTAGAATTTATTTTCTGCTATTCCTTTATCAGCTTGATATTCAATTTCCTTTAAAAGTTGTTCCAGCAAGGTTGCCCTGCCATTTTTATGGTGTATGGCTGTCCCTAGAACAATACATTTGTGATTACAATTTATTTCAGTTCAGTTTGTGTTTATTTCTGTATTCCTCTTTGGTTTGAGATTTGATACAAAGATCTTTCTAGAAATTAGGTTGTCCTACCATAAACTCTGGTTTTTGGTGTAAGGTTGTCCTTAGAACAACATTTGTATCAACCTCTCAAGATCTAAATTTTGAGGTTGTTTTACTTTCCTGCATTGTGATTTACTTTGGCTATTATATTCTTTTTAATTCCGCTGTTATAAGTTTTATTTGGCATTGTCCTATTCACCCCCCCTCTAGGACATATAGCTAGGCCTTTTCAAGTGGTATCAAAGCCTAATAGCTCTTTTTAATTCTTGGATTTAATTCCTGAGCTAACAATTTAAGCTATTTAAGATGTCAAATTTTGATAGTCTTTCAGTCACAAGGCCTCCACCCTTTGATGGCTCCAACTATGCCTATTGGAAAGCTAGAATGAGGATCTTCCTCAAATCAATGGATGAAAATATGTGGCAAGCCATAGTGACTGAATGGAAACCTCCTATCATGGAAGTTACTGGGGTTGACGGTTCAAAATCTATGAAAGTCACACCATATTACCAATGGACCACACTTCAGAAAAGTGAGAGTAGGGCAAATGCTAAAGCACTAAATGCAATCACTTGTGCACTATCACCGGATGAGTTCAAAAGAATCATTTCCTGTGATACTGCAAAGCAAGCTTGGGATATATTAGAAATGACACACGAGGGTACTACAATTGTCAAAAAAATCTAAAGTCCAACTCCTCACAACCAGATTTGAAGAAATTCATATGGGAGAAAATGAAATGTTTATGGACTTTTACACTAGATTGAATGACATTGTAAACTCAATGTGGGGCCTTGGCGATAAAATCCCAGAAAGTAAAGTGTGTGCAAAAATATTACGCTCACTTCCTGAACCGTTCAATTCTAAAGTAACCGCGATCCAGGAACTTCGTGGTACGGATAATATGAGGGTAGAAGAACTAGTTGGTTCTCTACAAACCTACGAATTAAACTTTAAAGCTCCTAAAGGTAAATCTATCACACTAAAATCTTCTAAATGTAATTCAGAAGAAAATTCTGATTCAGAAGATGATATGGCTCTTTTAGCTAAGAAATTTTACAAGATTTTCAAAAGCAAGAAAAGGGTTGATTTTTAAAAATCAAATGACAAAAAGAAGTTTAGACCCAAATCTCGAAAATCTTTGAAAGATAGTCAATGTTACAACTATCAAGAATATGGGCACTTAGCAAATAGATGACCTAAAAAGGACAAACCCAAGAAGAAGGGTATGTTGGCTACATGGGATGAATCATCTGATTCTGAAGCTTCTTCTGAATCAGAAGATTCTGAAACTGAGTCGGGCAATGAAGTTAAAGCTCTTATGACTCTAGCGAAATTCACATTTCCCTTTTGATTTGAAATCTGAAATTGAGAAACTCAAAACTGAAGTATCTTCTCTTCTGACTCTAAAGGACACATGGAAATATGCCCAAGGTGATCCAAAGTTAGAAAAACTTTTATCCGGATCAAGAAAATGTGTCGATCTATCCGGGCTGGGCTATGATAAAAATCTATCTCCTAAACAAAAGTATACTCCTATGTTTGTTAAAGGAGAGTCCTCAAACTCAAAAGCGAAAAGTACTTATCAAGATTTTTCTAGAAATTCAAAAACTTTTCAAAAACCTAGAACCCAGACTACGCTGGGACACCGTGGTCGAGCTGCCAGCCTACGCTGGGGCGATGTGCCTCCCCCTAGTGACTAGTGAGTAACCCAGACTCGTGAGCCGAATATGGCGGTATGGGACATTGTATTCGAGCTGTCAGCCTACACTGTTTTGATGGGTGATGGGGGAGTGGTGTAACGAGTGCGTGTAACAGCCCTGACAGCCCTAAAGCCCTAACTGTGCCCAGTGTAGTGACCTCGAGCATAGTCTGAATCTGCAGAGGGGCGACGACCCTTCTCGTAGTAAACAGAGTATAAACTAGGCCTGTATTGATAAGGTGATGGGGGAACGGTGCAACGAGTGCATGTAACATCCCTGGCAGCCCTTTACAGCGACCTTAAACCGCATCATCGTATGAGATTGTCTAGGACTGACGACCCTAGAATGGATCATTGTTTGGGAATGATATAAGGGAGGTACCTTAGTTTCCCAATCTTGTTGTATGAAAGGGAGTAATAACAACTAGGTAATCATTTCATATTGCACTGCATGTGCCTGGAAGATGTGGAGCAATGAGGGATGAAAGCATGCCACGGACGTAAGATGGTGTCGCACGAGGGAGTATGCTGGCGAGGGCATTCATCATGACTGCATTCATACTTACATTAACAAGATTATTTAGGAATGTTTGATTGTACTGGTTTATCATTACTGCTTGACTGAATTGATAACATGTTAACCTATGCTTTACTGTTCCACTGAGTTGATTACTCACTCCCACGTTACGGGACGGTGTTGTATGCACCAACCAGACTTTGTTTGAGTTTCAGATGATGGCGATGCTTGCGAAGTGGAGCCGGACTTTTATGATGATGAGGAGGATTTCTCCTTTATGCTGTTTTCAGGCGGATTCATGTGAGTCGTGTCCTGATCGACGGGGATTTCTGGGATGTTGACTAGATGACATTACACCTTTTGTATATTGTGGAAATTTACATGTAATTATCTAACCTGGTAACATTATCACACTCTGGAGACTTACCACAGTTTATATATTTTATGTATCTATCACAGTCTTCCGCTTGCTTAAACTACTCGTCTCTGGAGTATGATATGCTTTTTTGGCTTAATCTCATTCATGTTTCATGTACGAATACAGACAACATTCAATCATCAGCATATATGTTGCATAAGTGATGTTTTGAAACTCAGGAGCTGAGCTTCTGCTCGACCCCAGATTTTCAGGGCGTTACAAGATGGTATCAGAGCATGATTTGGATTAAACCGGACCTGAGTTATGGCCACACAACTTACGCTGGCGCATTTCGACATAGGAGGGTGCGAGAAACATGTAGAAATAGTCTTAGGTATCCCGACTTCGCCAAGTGGCGAAGTTCACCGAAATTGGTCGCTTTGTTTGAGTCTGTACTCGACCGTGATCGCACGAGTCAACCCCAAAACACTTCTAGACCATCAAACGACGGGTTTAGATCACAACTCACTCCATCCCAACCGTTGAAAACTGGAAAATACAAGTAAACCTCAGAAACTTACTCAAATGACCTGAAACCACTCGAAACGGAGTCAGGGCTGAATCGATGCAATCCGGGGGGACCCACGATGGACCCGCAGTACCATTGGCACCCTAGGAGGAGGGGGGTAGCCACTGTCCTACTGAGGCGGCACCGCGCCTAGTCCAGAGGACCGTGGCGGTGCCGCGCTCATCGCGGTCGACCGCGGTCCCCTTTGTCCGGGCCGGTCGGGCCGATGTGGGTCGGCGTCGGGTCGGCCCCTAGTCACGTGTGGAGCCCACTGAATCACGTGTGGACCCCTATTTCTTTCATTTTGCCCCCCTCTTTCATTTCTTACTCCTTCAAGCCTTCCTCCCTTCCAAAGGATCCGATTTTCTCTCTCAACCCTCCCCTCCAATCGCCCATTCCGCCATTTTCTATTAAAACCCACACCCCTCCATCATTTACAGCAACACCTACCCTCTACCCTTTCCATTTTTCTCTCATTTGAGCTCCTACACCCTCTCATTTGAAGCTCAAAATTGTGTAAACTCTCAACCCCTCTAATCTCTTCATTTCCTTTCTTTAAACCCTGTCATTTGGGCCTTTACAACCTCTGTTGAGGCTCAAATCCGTGGAGAACCAACAACTCCAACCCCTACTCCCCCTTATCTTCACTTTTCCATGGCTCTATTCGAGCTTAGTATGACCATTTTCTCGATTTTTGCCTAGTCATCCATGCCGTTGTCTCGTAGTTGTTGGTTGCTGCGCTAAGATCTTGGTGTTTTCATGTTGATGGAATGTGTAGAATGTTACTCCTCTAAACCCATCTCTTACTCCTCTTGGCCTTACCATTTCACACCCATATGAGCACAAAACCCACATATTTGTGTCTTATAACCTTCGCAACCTCCAAATGTTAGGATATGGAGGGCCTGTTCGGCCAACTGCATTAGGTGAGCTTAAGGTAGATGGAATTGTAAAAGTACCAATAAATGTAGGTGTAAGGTATTGTCCCCAGATTGGGTGTATCCCATGGTTTCCAATACCATGTTTAGAATGTATGCAATTAAAAGTAAAATTTGAGATTTCCTTTCAATTACACTTAGAAATTCATCATCATCGGATTTGAAAATCCCATCTCACACTTTCCAACACAAGGCTCAGTTTTCAAAGCCTATAAAATTAATTTTTATCCCACCCCACCCTCCTACCAAACATGTCATTCCCAATCCCAAAGTGGGATTAGTAATGCAGTTCCATTTAATACAACTTCATACCTCTGGCTAAGTAGTCCCTTAGAGTTTTGGACCTAGAGTTGGTACTCCTAGGTTTTGCAAACAAATCTGACTTGTATTAGAAATGGTATGAAATCCTCTAGCGTATAAGCATAGACTTTGGATTACAACCAGTGGATTACTGCTACTCATACGTTACGACTAGGCTACTGGTTAGACTAAGGAATGTAAAGGATTCATTATGCTAAGATAATTGAAAGATAAAGTTAATTAGTTGACTTGATTAGGTTGGAGCGAGACCCGTTCCTTCATTGAATCCCCTCGGTACTCATAAACTTCTTTAATAACTCCTAGGAAGGTTGTTTGCTTTGTAACTATTCACGCTCTGAGGAAACTCATATATCCTTTGGATTTAATGTTAGGTCAAATCAATACACCCCTTTGAATTGCCTTCCCAAAGACGTATTACAATCGGGAACACAGAGTAGAGAACTATATGTAAGCGAGGTATTCGCAGTTTGAATCGACTTCTCAATCCTGGTAGTTACCAATGAACTCTATGCTCTGATCAAGCAGAAGGTTGGGATCAACTAGGATTAAGAACTGATACGAAAAATTTTCTGTCCTCGCGAGGCAGAAGGTACATGTATCTGACTCGGACCCATTACACAACTTTCCTTCCGTGTTGGCCCGACCACTTGCAACTAAAAGTTTATAACTTCGTCTTTGAGAAGTGTTAAGAGTATATAGCCGATAGAGACTTTGTCCTTTTAGGCCTAAGGAATTTCCCAAATGGGCAACAGACAGTTAGGAATTAGGTCCCAAATCACATGCCATGTTGGCATACATGTTGTGCATATGAACGTAGAAAGATAGCCTGCCTGTTAAGCTAGACATGAGTAAATAAGGTAAGTCGGGACCGTGACAAAAGTCCTTCCTTGGTAGGATTAGGCATCTTACCACAAACTCACACCCGTCCCTGGGATCAACCACAACACCCATCATTTTAGCTCCTTTCTATAACCATAGGTACCAACGCCATAGTACACATCATTGATGAAAGGAAGACCAACGTATTGGAAGATCATATCCCATTTCAGGTGAGGGATAGGTTCTAAATTACACCTCGTTCCGACATACGGATCGAGACATAGATTCTTGAGCATTGAGAAAATAATTTTCAAGGGGGGTAGAAAGGTTATGAATTCGGTCGAGTTAGGTAGGTATACTCGTCTACCCACTCATAGGCGCAACAGAAGGTTGGTGGGCTGATAGCCACTGGCCCAGGATCGGATGGAATTGATCCAGACTATATGTAAGGATAGGTCACTACATAGGATCTGAATCTCCCTTAGAATGTCAGTAATGAAGTTATCGAAGGAAATCAATTAGGGTTCAAGTATTAAACAAATTCATAGTACAGAATAGGCTGGGTGCGAACTAAATTACAATAGCCAAGGTCAACGTATCTACAATTGTGCTCGTTGAATACGAACATAATAGAAGTCTTAGGAAATTCTACTATAAGAAACCGTTTTAGGATGATCTAGTAAGATTTGACTCACCATTTCCATGGACATAGATAATATCAAGGACTCTCTTAGACCACGACCTAAAGGGCAACCCGAGAAATAGGACATTTGAACCTTTCAGTGATGGGCATTCCCTAAGTTTTTAGAGTGATCAATCTACAGAGTTACCGAAATATACAACTACGAAACATTCGCGGCTTGACCCAATTCTCAATCCTGGACGACTACCAATGGACTCACTGCTTGACCGAGGAGAAGGCCAGGAGCCACCAGGACTAGGAAGGGATACGATGAGCTTTCTACCCTGGCTAGGTAGATGATCGATGTATCGGGATCAAGCCCACTATAACCATCTCTCCGTGTTGGTTAAACATTGAAAACAGCTATCTTACTCTAAATAGATGGGAATTGTCGTCAAGACGTTAAATAGATAACGGAATAAATTATATCAACCTATTAGGAAATAAGTAAGGGATAAAGAAATAAATTTTTAAGGGGGGTAGTGCCTAAAATGTACTAGACTAGCATGCACAATATACACCCTATCGCGTATATAAACTTGAAATCAATAAGTCTTAGGCAAATGAAATAATAGAATTCTTACTTATTACTTTTAGCCAATTTCGGGGACGAAATTATTTTTAAGGGGGGTAGATTGTAACATCCCGGATTTTTTGCCAACGTGGAATTAGACGTCCTTAGGCAATGGGTCGCTCCTAACACCTTATTAACTTGTCAAAACCCAATCCCATAATCAAAAAATCGCTTTTTAACCCATTTCCTTCACAAAGCTCACCTTTCACCACCTTGTTCTTTAAAATTTTCAAAGTACTTTCACATTAGACATTATCTTAAAAGTTTAGGTGATGAAATACAATACTTAAACTAAACATTACTGTAAATAGTAAATACATAAATAAAATGGGCTTTTAACCATTACCCTTATAGAATCTCACAAAACGAATAGGTTATTTGGAACATCAGCCTCTCCTGCCCTAGGATCTTCTTATGTTGTAATTAGGGCATGATTTAATAACTTGGATCACTTTATATACAACCTACAAAGGCCTAAGTACTACCTCAGACAGAAATCATACAAGACTAAATCCTTTAGAAATTAGGCGAGAATTAGCTAGTGTTAAACTAGAGTACTTGTGAAATTAGCACCAATCGCTTTAAATACGATTCGTAAGACCCAAAACAAGTAGAACAGTTAGTGCTACATTGCCCTAAAATCTAGGATCAATCTCATTACCCAGTTGCTCTCGGGAGCACATTGAAACTCCGTATCAAATCTGGACCGCACGTCGGAAGTCCGATTAACGCGAAGTTAAACGGTTAGGACCGCCTTGCTGGGCTTGACAACCATCTTGGAAATCAAATCCAGATAGTGTCCCAGTGCTATTAGCTTGAGCCCAGAGTGAAGAGTGTGAGAAACGTGAAATTAATTAGAAATAAAGTTCAATTTTAAGTAATCTGAGACTTGTCGCTTGCTGGCCAAATATAAGTAATCAGACCGTCGGAATTTGACCCAAATACATCCTCGGATCAGGAGAAATTTCATACACATGGCAGTGTACTTGTGGCCCAATCGAGTCTCACTGACCGTTGAACTGAAACTGGTCCGCCATGGGCAATCTATAAATCTGATCGGACCGAAAACGTAACTCGACCTAGCTCTAATGTCTGTGAGCTTAAGTCCGACCTTTGGCTCAAGGGCGGCTTCCGGAAGTGCTCCGTTGAGTCAGAACTGTCTGTATTTGGACATAACCTAAGTATACCATAGCCCTGGGTCTAATTTGGTGAGTTTTGGGCCTATATAAGGACCTTAAACCCTCACTCTCTCATCCCATACGAATTTAAGAAAAACCTAGGAGAGAGAAGAGAGAAAAGAGAGAAAGTGTGAGAGAAGTGAGAGATTCTTCCTGATTATCTACCCAGCTGTAACATCCCGAATTTTCTCCAACCTGGAATTAGACGTCCTTAGGCAATGGGTTGCTCCTAACACCTTATTAACTTGTCAGAACTGAACCCACAGTCTAAAATCGCTCCTTAACCCATTTCCTTCACAAATCCCACCCTTCACCACCTTGTTCCTTAAATTTTCTAAGTACTTTTACCATAGACACTATCTTAAACTAGCTAAGTAGTATAACTTGGATCACTTTATATACAAACTACAAAGGCCCAGGTACCACCTCAGACAGAAATCATACAGGACTAAATCCTTTGGAAATTAGGCGAGAATTAGCTAGTACTAAACTAGAGTGCCTGTGAAATTAGCACCAATCGCTTTAAATACGATCTGCAAGACCCAAAACTTGTAGAATCATTGACGCCAGGTTACCCTAAAATTTAGGATCAATCTCATTACCCGGCTGCTCTCGGGAGCATCTCGAAACTCCGTATCAGATCTGGACCACACGTCGGATGTCCGATTAACACGAAGTTAAGGACTTCGGACCGCCTCGCTGGGCTTGACAACCATCTCGGAAATCAAATCCAGATAATGTCCCAGCGCTATTCGCTTGAGCTCGAAGTGAAGAGTGTGAGAAATGTGAAATAATTTCAAAATAAAATATCTTGAATAGTAATCTGGCACCTCTCGCTTGCGGATCAGTATTAAGCAACCAGATCGTCAGAATCATACCAAATTACACCCTCGGATCAGGAGAAATTTCATACACATTTACATGTACTCGAAATCTCCGATCGAGATCCGCTGACCGTTGAACTGAAACTAGTCTGCCACGCGTGATCTAGAAATCCCACTGAAACGAAAACTTAATAGAACGTAGATCCAGCGTTAGTGAGCTTAAGTCCGACCTTTGGCTCAAGGAGGCCCGCCAGAAACCCTCTTTTGAGCTAAAACAATGCCGATTTGATTATAATGTAAGTATAACTTGAACAAAAGTCTATTTCGGTTAGTTTTTAGGCTATATAAGGACCTTAACCCCTCTCTCATGGCAGCCATATGAATTTGAGGTAGAGAGAGAGAAAAGAGAGAGAAAGTGTGGGAGTAGTGGGAGAATCTCCCTGCCACTCTTCCCTGCCGCTATTCGGGCTCCACCGCCTGATTCTCATCGCTTTCTCGGCGTTTCCAGCGTCATTTCTAGGTAAGAAACCCTAACCCTAATCTGTTTTGGGGTTTAGACAGTTGTAGGTTTTGAAATAGCTAACCTATTTCGTTCTATAGGTTGCCAAACTGCCGAATACGGAAGCTTAACAAACCTATCGACTTCGTTACGATTCTACGACAAAAGGTGCGGACTTTAGGTGTATAGGTTATGGTTTTCAACGCTTTCAATGTCAGATAATGATAGATTCATGATCTGCATGCAATTGCACATGTACGAAGTGCTGTCTGTTTTCCGTTTCGATGAAAGATGAAAAATATGGAATACTACATACTCTAGGTATTTGTAGAAAGTACGGTATACGTATATTTTTTGGAAATGCGTTTGACATGTTTATTTGTTATATGGATATACGATATATGGATAAAATACTTATTTGGCAAAAGGATTCGCCTAAATACATGTTTTACTTATATACACTATGTATGTTGAAATTGCGTATTCTAGAAAATACTGTATACGTATAAATTTTGGAGATGTATTTATCATGATTATTTGTTGTAGTAATATATTATACATGGATAAAATACTCGCTTGGCTAAAGGATAGCCCTAATACATGTTTTGCTAACATACACCATGTATGTTGTAATAGTGTCTTCTAAGTGTTTGTGAAAATGACTGAATGAGTATAGAATTCTCATTCGTGCTCGCCATGACTAATTGTCATGGATTCATGATTGTTGTATTGGCGATACCCCTTTGACGAAAGGATTTGCCCTAAGTCATGCCACGGCCAATATACACTATATATGCTAAAATGTGTGGCCTAAGTGTTTGTGGAAATGACTGAATGAATATGGAACTTGGATTCCTACTTGCCATGACTATCCGTTGTGGGTGTACGCATGTTATGATTGGGGCAACTCCCTAGTGAAATGATTTGGCCTAATGCCTATGTGATCGACATATGTCATGTATGTTGATGTATGTTTGTTTAAGTGTTTCTTGAAATGTCTGAATGAGTAGTAGTTAGCAAATTGTAATGTATAAGGGTGTTGAGATATGATTCTCAACCTCTTTTAACTATGTGTATGATCTCCTTGGATAGTTGTGTGATTAGGAATTGAACATGTACAAACTCATGCTTGTGTTGTGCTTCATAACATGCTCAACTGCTTTATAATTTTAACTATGTAATGTATATGTCTAAATTTATATTTACGTTGTATGATCTGTCATGGGTGATGGGGGAGTGGAGCAACGAGTACGTGCAACAGCCCTGGCAGCCCTAAACGGATAATACCAGACCTTGATTATATGAGTTGAATCTTGATCTACTACTGCTTTATCTATCTGCACTTGATTGTGTTTGGGGCTATGATTATAGTCCAGACAATCGGTACCATAATTGCATTCGTGGCTGTGATTCATTTGCCACGTGAGATGTGTTCGACGAACCCGAATCGTACTTCGGTTGACGATAGTGGTTGGCCACGCGAAGTGCTTATGCACTTCATGTCATTCAACTTGTTGTGCGCTCGAGCTAGCCGAGCTCGTCAAGTAACCCGATCTGTCTTATGTATATTCACCATGTTTGGACGCTACTGCTTGAACCTAGGGTACCAAACTTACCAGTGAAATCCCTTTTAACCATGGTACCTCGATCCGCTAAGACTCATGAGCCGGGCATGGTGGTATGGGACAACGTGGTCGAGCTGTCGGCCTATGCTGGGGCCACATGCCTCCCCGTAGTGACCATTGAGCAACCAAACTCGTGAGCCGAATACAGTGGTATGGAACACTGTATTCGAGCTGTCGACACTTACGGCGAGACCCGAGTACAGTGAGACCTGTACTCGTGCTGACGGGCGACGAGTCCTCCCTAGTGTCTTCGAGTATACTCCAAGGTCTGTGATTGGCGACGGGCCCTTCACAGCAACTAGAGTATGAGTTGAGCCGAGTACGGTGAGATCTGTATTCGAGCTGACGGCTAGTGATTGAGCCGAGTACGGTGAGACCTGTATTCGAGCTGACGGTCAGCAATAGAGCCGCATACGGTGAGATTTGTATCCGTGCTGACGGGTGACAAGCCCTTTGTGATGCCTTCGCTACGCCTCTCAAACCATAATATCGTATGAGATTAACTAGGACTGACAACCCTAGAATGGATCATGTTTGGGAATGATATAAGGGAGGTAGCTTAGTTTCCCAATACTACTGTTTGAAATGAACTAATAATTACTCGGTAATCATGCTCATCATCGCACTGCATGTGCCTGGTAGATTGGAGCACTGAGGGATGGATGCATTCGCGAACGTAAGATGATGTCGCATGAGGGTGGTTTGGCAAGGGCATACATCATGTCATTTCATACTTGCATTAAATAAGAGTAGTTAGAATTGTTTGATTGTACTGATTTATCATTACTGCTTGACTGAGTTGATAACATGTTAACCTATGCTTTACTGTTCCACTGAGTTGATCATTCACTCCCACGTTACGGGACGGTGTTGTACACACCAACCAGATTTGTTGAGTTTCAGGTGATGGCGATGCTTGTGAAGCAGAGCCGGACTACTTCTATGATGATAGGAGGAGTTCTCCTATCTGTATCTCTCTGGCAGGTCAATGAAGACCTGATACTGTTTTGACAGGGCTATGGTACTTGGGATAGGAGACATTACACTTCCTCACATTTGGTATATTTTAGAACCGTACTTGTAATTAGTTTACCTGGTAATGTTATCACACTCTTTAGACTCATCATAGTTTATATATTTTATCTATCTATCACAGTCTTCCGCTTGCAATTTAAATGTCTCTAAAGTATGATATGTTGTTTTGGCTTAATCTCACTCATGTTCAATGCCCGAATACAGTCAACATTCAATCATCATTCATTTTGTTGCATAAGTGATGTTCTGTAACTCGGGAGTTGAGTTTATGCTCAACCCCCTGATTTTCAGGGCGTTACAAGATGGTATCAGAGCATGATTTGGATTAAACCGGACCTGGGTTATGGTCACACGACGCACACTGACGCACTCTGACTTAGGAGGGAGCGACGAAACATAGAAACAGTCATAGGTATTCCGATTTCGCTAATCGGTGAAGTTCACTAAAGTCGAACGCCGAAATCAAGTCCATATTCAACCATGGTCGCACGGGTCGACCTTAAAACATTCCTAGGCCGTCTATTAATGAGTCTAGATTACAAAGCACCTCACCCCAACCGTTGACAATCGGTAGAATACGGGATAAGCGTGATGATGATAACTACTCCGAATCCTCGGAGCTTCTCTGGACTCCTCACAGAGACTTCTCAAATCCACGAGGAAAGGAAAGCAGAAAATAGAAATAAATTCTAATAAATTCGAAATTGCTTAATGAATGACTAAAAAAACAAGTTCACAACGCTTTAAATAGGGATACCAAGTAATGGGAATGAAATCAGAAACAAACTACAACTAAAACTCCTAGAATTCGCGACTTACTAGGGTCGTGACGTCTACTAGTGCGCAAGGTTTTCAGTTAAAAATAGTAAGTGTCCTATTTGGCTTCACCAAACCATTCTCCTAATTATTCTAAGCTCTTTGCGCGATGAGTGTAACTCCTAAAACCCAACGGAGGAAGAGTAATCAAGCTAAAACTACTATTTTAGTAAAACGAAATTGAAACGGGGAAATGACCATCAATCGGAGGGTTTTCTCGCAATTTCGGGCTGTGCAACCCTATATAGCTGGGTTGGTTGGCTTCATTAGCTCGTTTTACCCCAAATTCATATATTTTACGTCAGATAACTCATTCCGGATTGCAAGTTACGTCCGATTATCCCGAAACTACCCGAAATGGAGCGAATCGGGATCGTGGGGCCAAACGGAGCACTTCCGGAGGGATCCAATGTGGGACCCAGTGATTTTTGGGGCCCAGGGGACTGGAGGATCACAACCGTGGAGCCCCATTTCAAAATTTTCAAAAATTTTTGGTGAGGCCCTCGCCAGGTCGGCGAGGCCTCACCGATTTTTTTGATGGGCCGGGCCCGCGGCTCGGACCGATCGGGTTTGGGGGCCATGGGACTCCCCTAATGTATGTCTCATCCATCGAAACCATCCCGAAACCCTACTTCCTTCACAAACTACCCCTCCAAGCCATTTTTCCCTCTTGCATTGCTGCCCTCTCTCGCAAATAGCCTTTCCAATCGTCCTCCCTATTGATTTCGACCACAACCTACCCATTCCCATCATCCACAGCAGTCCTCTCCTCCATTTCCTCTCTGTTTCTCTCATTTGGACGCCTACACACCCCCTTGAAGCTCTAAAATCATGCAAGCTCCCTAAGCCATCCTACTTTTCCATTTTCCTTCTCCATTCGCTGTCTTTGGGGCCTTTACAACATCTGTTGAGGCTCACATCTGTGGAGAACCAAACCTCCAGCTCTCTCTCTCTCTCTCCATCACTTTCCATTCACTTTTCCATGGCTCTATCCGAGCTTAGTTCGGCCACCTTCGCGGATGTTTATGCTTTTATGATTGATGGGTGTAGTAGTTGGTACGATGTTCTAGATGTGTGAGGATGTTTAGGGCCCGTTCGACCAACTGCATTAGGTGAGTTTCAGGTGGATAGAATTGTATAAGTAATAATAAATGTACGTGTAGGGTATGGTTCCTAGATTGGTGTATCCCATGTTTTCCAATACCATGTTTGGAGTGTGTGAAATTAAAAGTAAATTCCGAGATTTCCTTTCAAATAACACTTAGAAATTTCGATTCCTGGGATTTGGAAATCCCATCTCACACTTTCCGACACGAGGCTCATTTTCTAAAGCCTATACCATTAATTTTAATCCCCTCCCACCCTCCTACCAACCATGTCACTCCCAATCCCGAGGTAGGATTAGTAATGCGGTCCCATTCAATGCAACTTAAGACCACTTGCCTAATAATGTTGAAGTGATAAAGTCCCTTGATACACATTAACCCACCATACTCTGATAGCTTAAGCTTTTAGAGTAAATGGTTGTTTAACAAATAGACTCTTGGAGTTTTGGACCTAGAGCGTTGCTCCTGGATTTCGACAGACCTGACCATATAGGAAACCCAACAAATTTATAATGTGAACCTTGGGACCTTATTAGCTGGTATGAGCATGTGTGAAGTGCTCGAGAGTAGTTAAATTTAAGTCCGTACAACACAATTCCACTTAGACAACGTTTGACCCTACGCGATAAATAATCTCTTGTATTAGAAATGATCTGAGATCAGCTAGTGTATAAGAATAGATTTTGGATTATACCTAGAGGAAACTTCTATATCCCTTAAATTTAATGTGAGATCAAATCTATACACCCCCTTAGAATCGCCTTCTCAAGGGCTTAGTACAATCGGGAACACGGAGTAGAAAAACTATCTATAAGCAAGGTATTCGCAGTTTGAATAGAATTCTCAATCCTGGTAGTGACCAATGAACTTTATGCTCTGATCAAGCAGAGAGTCGGGATCAACTAGGATTCAGAACTGATACGACAATTTTCTGTCTTCGCGAGGCAGAAGATCTATGTATCCATCTCAGACCCACTACGCAACTTCCTTCCGTGTTGACTTGACCACTTACAACCAAAAGTTTATAACTTTGTCTTTGAGAAGTGTAAGAATATATAGCCAATAGAAATATTTCCTTTTAGGCCTAAGGAATTTTCCAAGTGAGCAACAGCCAGTTAAGAATCAGGTCCCAAATCACATGCCATGTCGGCATACATATTGTGCTTATGAACGTAAAAAGATAGTCTGCCTATTAAGCTAGACATAATTAAATAGGATAAATCTGGACCGCGATAAAATTCCTTGGTAGAATTAGGCATCTTGCCTCAAACTCACACCCGTCCCTATAATCAACCACAATACCCATCATCTTTAGCTCCTTTCTGTAACCATAGGTATCAATGCCATAGTACACATCATCGATGAAAGTCAGACCAATGTATTTCCCATTTCATGTCAAGGATAGGTTATAAATTACACCTTGTTCCGATATACGGAGCAGGACATAAATCTTGAGCCTTAAGGGTGAAAATAAATTTTTAAGGGGGGTAGAAAATTATAAGCCCAATCTAGTTAAGTCAGTTTATACACCTCTTTGATCTGGGTAGCGCAGCGAAAGTGTGGTGGACCCTACCCCACTGGCCCAGGATCGAAACTGTGCTCATTAAATACGAACATTATAGAAGCCCTAGTAAGTTCTACTATGAGAAACCGTTTTAGGATGATCTAATAAGATTTGATTCATCATTTCCTTTAACATAGATAATAACGAGGACTCTCTTAGACTAAGACTTAAAGGGCAACCTTAGACATAGACCATTTGAGCCTTTCAATGATGGACACTCCCTACGTTTCTAGAGTGATCGGACTACGGAGTTACTGAAATATACAACTGCAAAACATTCGCGGCTTGACCCAATTCTCAATCCTGGGTGACTACCAATGGACTCACTGCTTGGCCGAGAAGAAAACCAGGATCCACCAGGATTCGGAAGGGATACGATGAGCTTTTTACCCTGGCCCGGTAGATGATCGATGTATCGGGATTAAGCCCACCATAAACGCCTCTCTGTGTTGGTCAAACAATGAAAACAGCTATCTTGCTCTAAATTGTTGGGAATTATCGTCAAGACTCCAAATAGGTACAGAAATAAATGGTAGCAAACCATCAGGGTAAGAGAAATGGATAAAGAATTAAGTTTTAAGGGGGGTAGACTAAAATGAACCAGCTGGTATATACCCTACCACGCGTAGAACTTGAAATCAATAAGTCTTACGTAAATGAAATAATAGAAATCTTCCCTTATTACCCTTAGCCAATTTCGGGGACGAAATTTTGTTTTAAGGGGGGTAGATTGTAACATCCCGGATTTTCTCCAACCTGGAATTAGACGTCCTTACGCAATGGGTTGCTCCTAACACCATATTAACTTGTCAGAACTGAATCTCACAGTCTAAAATCGCTCCTTAACCCATTTCCTTCACAAATCCCACCCTTCACCACCTTGTTCCTTAAATTTTCTAAGTATTTTTACCATAGACACTATCTTAAACTAGCTAAGTAGTATAACTTGGATCACTTTATATACAAACTACAAAGGCCCAAGTACCACCTCAGACAGAAATCATACAGGACTAAATCCTTTAGAAATTAGGCGAGAATTAGCTAGTGCTAAACTAGAGTGCCTGTGAAATTAGCATCAATCACTTTAAATACGATCTGCAAGACCCAAAACTTGTAGAATCATTGACGCCAGGTTACCCTAAAATCTAGGATCAATCTCATTACCCGGCTGCTCTCGGGAGCATCTCGAAACTCCGTATCAGATCTGGATCGCACGTCGGAAGTCCGATTAACACGAAGTTAGGGACTTAGAACCGCCTCGTTGGGCTTGACAACCATCTCGGAAATCAAATCCAGATAATGTCCCAGCGCTATTTGCTTGAGCTCGGAGTGAAGAGTGTGAGAAATGTGAAATAATTTCAAAATAAAATATCTTGAATAGTAATCTGGCACCTTTCGCTTGCGGATCAGTATTAAGCAACCAGACCGTTAGAATCAGACCAAATTACACCCTCGGATCAGGAGAAATTTCATACACATTTACATGTACTCGGAATCTCCGATCGAGATCCGCTGACTGTTGAACTAAAACTGGTCCGCCACGCGTGATCTGAAAATCCCACTGAAACAAAAACTTAATAGAACGTAGATCCAGCGTTAATGAGCTTAAGTCCGACCTTTGGCTCAAGGAGGCCCGCCAGAAACCCTCTTTTGATCTGAAACAATGCCGATTTGATTATAATGTAAGTATACCTTGAACAAAAGTCTATTTCGGTTAGTTTTTAGGCTATATAAGGACCTTAACCCCTCTCTCATGGCAGCCATACGAATTTGAGGTTGAGAGAGAGAAAAGAGAGAGAAAAGAGAGAGAAAGTGTGGGAGTAGTGGGAGAATCTCCTTGCCACTCTTCCCTGCGCTATTCGGGCTCCACCGCCTGATTCTCATCGCTTTCCCGGCATTTTCGGCGTCATTTCTAGGTAAGATACCCTAACCCTAATCTGTTTTGGGGTTTAGACAGTTGTAGGTTTTGAAATAGCTAACCTATTTCGTTCTATAGGTTGCCAAACTGCCGAATACGGAAGCTTAGCAAACCTATCGACTTCGTTACGATTCTATGACAAAAGGTGTGGACTTTAGGTGTATAGGTTATGGTTTTCAACACTTTCAATGTCAGATAATGATAGATTCATGATCTGCATGCAATTGCACATGTACGAAGTGCTGTCTGTTTTCCGTTTCGATTAAAGATGAAAAATATGGAATTCTACATACTCTAGGTATTTGTAGAAAGTATGGTATACGTATATTTTTTGGAAATTCGTTTGACATGTTTATTTGTTATATGGATATACGATATATGGATAAAATACTTATTTGGCAAAAGGATTCGCCTAAATACATGTTTTACTTATATACACTATGTATGTTGAAATTGCGTATTCTAGAAAATACTGTATATGTATAAATTTTGGAGATGTATTTATTATGATTATTTGTTGTAGTAATATATTATACATGGATAAAATACTCGCTTGGCTAAAGGATAGCCCTAATACATGTTTTGCTAACATACACCATGTATGTTGTAATAGTGTATTCTAAGTGTTTGTGAAAATGACTGAATGAGTATAGAATTCTCATTCGTGCTCGCAATGACTAATTGTCATGGATTCATGATTGTTGTATTGGCGATACCCCTTTGACGAAAGGATTTGCCCTAAGTCATGCCACGGCCAATATACACTATATATGCTAAAATGTGTGGCCCAAGTGTTTGTGGAAATGACTGAATGAATATGGAACTTGGATTCCTGCTTGCCATGACTATCCGTCGTGGGTGTACGCGTGTTATGATTGGGGCAACTCCCTAGTGAAAGGATTTGGCCTAATGCCTATGTGATCGACATATGTCATGTATGTTGATGTATGTTTGTTTAAGTGTTTCTTGAAATGTCTGAATGAGTAGTAGTTAGCAAATTGTAATGTATAAGGGTGTTGAGATATGATTCTCAACCTCTTTTAACTATGTGTATGATCTCCTTGGATAGTTGTGTGATTAGGAATTGAACATGTACAAACTCATGCTTGTGTTGTGCTTCATAACATGCTCAACTGCTTTATGATTTTAACTATGTAATGTATATGTTTAAATTTATATTTACATTGTATGATCCGTCATGGGTGATGGGGGAGTGGAGCAACGAGTGCGTGCAACAGCCCTGGCAGCCCTAAACGGATAATACCAGATCTTGATTGTATGAGTTGAATCTTGATCTACTACTGCTTTATCTATCTGCACTTGATTGTGTTTGGGGCTATGATTATAGTCCAGACAATCGGTACCATACTTGCATTCATGGCTGTGATTCATTTGCCACGTGAGATGTGTTCGACGAACCCGAGTCGTACTTCGGTTGACGATAGTGTTTGGCCACGTGAAGTGCTTATGCACTTCATGTCGTTCAGCTTGTTGTGCGCTCGAGCTAGCCGAGCTCATCAAGTAACCCGTTCTGTCTTATGTATGTTCACCATGTTTGGACGCTACTGCTTGAACCTAGGGTACCAAACTTACCAGTGAAATCCCTTTTAACCATGGTACCTCGATCCGCTAAGACTCGTGAGCAAGGCATGGTGGTATGGGACACCGTGGTCGAGCTATCGGCCTATGCTGGGGCCACGTGCCTCCCCGTAGTGACCATTGAGCAACCAAACTCGTGAGCCGAATACGGTGGTATGGGACACTGTATTCGAGCTATCGACACTTACGGCGAGAGCTGAGTACGGTGAGACCTGTACTCGTGTTGACGGGCGACGAGTCCTCTGTAGTGTCTTCGAGTATACTCCAAGGTCTGTGATTGGCGACGAGCCCTTCACAGCAACTAGTGTATGAGTTGAGCCGAGTACGGTGAGATCTGTATTCGAGCTGACGGCTAGTGATTGAGCCGAGTACGGTGAGACCTGTATTCGAGCTGACGGCCAGCAATTGAGCCGCATACGGTGAGATCTGTATCCATGCTGACGGGTGACGAGCCCTTTGTGATGCCTTCGCTACGCCTCTCAAACCATAATATCGTATGAGATTAACTAGGACTGACGACCCTAGAATGGATCATGTTTGGGAATGATATAAGGGAGGTAGCTTAGTTTCCCAATACTGCTGTTTGAAATGAACTAATAATTACTCGGTAATCATGCTCATCATCGCACTGCATGTGCCTGGTAGATGTGGAGCACTGAGGGATGGACGCATTCGTGAACATAAGATGATGTCGTATGAGGGTGGTTTGGCAAGGGCATACATCATGTCATTTCATACTTGCATTAAATAAGAGTAGTTAGAATTGTTTGATTGTACTGCTTTATCATTACTGCTTGACTGAGTTGATAACATGTTAACCTATGCTTTACTGTTCCACTGAGTTGATCACTCACTCCCACGTTACGGGACGGTGTTTGCAACACCAACCAGATTTGTTGAGTTTCAGGTGATGGCGATGCTTGTGAAGCAGAGCCGGACTACTTCTATGATGATAGGAGGAGTTCTCCTATCCGTATCTCTCTGGCAGGTCAATGAAGACCTGATACTGTTTTGACAGGGCTATGGTACTTGGGATAGGAGACATTACACTTCCTCACATTTGGTATATTTTAGAACCGTACTTGTAATTATTTAACCTGGTAATGTTATCACACTCTGGAGACTCATCATAGTTTATATATTTTATCTATCTATCACAGTCTTCCGCTTGCAATTTAACTATCTCTGGAGTATGATATGCTGTTTTGGCTTAATCTCACTCATGTTCAATGCACGAATACAGTCAACATTCAATCATCATTCATTTTGTTGTATAAGTGATGTTCTGGAACTCGGGAGTTGAGTTTATGCTCAACCCCCCGATTTTCAGGGCATTACACCTGCTATCCTACGTGATTAATCATCACGATCTAACCGCTTTTCGGCGATTCCGGCTTCGTTCGTAGGTAAGAAAACCTAACCCTAAGCTGTTTTAAAGTTTCCAAGAGTGTAGGTGATGGAATAGCTGACCTGTTTCATGATTCAGGTTGTCGTTGTGCCGTAGACAAAGGCGTTGGGTTCAAACTGGTTTCGGTTCAAGTTTACCAACAAAAGGTGCGGACTTTAAACGTATAGGTTATGGTTTTCAAAACTTTCAACGTCAGATAATGATAGATTCATGATCTGGATGCTATTGCACATGTACAAAGTGTTGTCCGTTTCATTTTTCAAATATACGTTAACTATGTTGAATATACTGTCTTCCTCATATTTGTAGAAAATACCGTATACGTATGAAATACGGATTTGTGCTTGCCATGATTAATTGCTATCTATGTATGCTAGATACATGTGTACCAACTTCTGGGTGAACGGATTAGCCTAATACTTGTTTTGTCAACATACGTTGAGTATGTTATATTGTGTAGCCCAAGTGTTTGCTGAAATACCTGAATGAATATGGATTCATGATTTGTGCCTGCCATGTGTATTGAATGCAAGAACATGATTGAAGTGTACTAGACAACCCCTTAGCGAAAGGATTTGCTCTAAATCACGCCACGGCTAATGCACGTTATGTATGTTAAAGTGTGTAGTCCAAGTGTTTGTAAAAATGAACGAATGAATATGGAACTTGGATTCATGCTTGTTATAACTATCCGTCGTGGGGGCACGCGTGTTATAAATGGGGCAACTCCCTAGTGAAAGGATTTGGCCTAATACCTATGTAATCAACATACGTCATGTATGTTGATGTATGTAGTCTAAAGTGTTTGATGAAATGTCTGAATGAGTAAGTAGTTAGTCCATTGTAATGTATAAGGGTGTTGAGGTATGATTCTCAACTCCTTTAACTATGTGTATGCTTTCCTCCATGAACCGTAGATTATGGTGTCTGTTTATCTATGTAATGCATATGTATAATTCCATGTTTAAGTTGTATTCCCTAAGTGCCGTGATGGGTGATGGGGGAGTGGTGTAACGATTCCGTGCAACAGCCCTGACAGCCCTAAGCGGACAATATCAGACTTTTATTGTGTGGTTTGAAATGTTGATCCATTACTGCTTTAACTATCTGTAATTGAATGTGTTTGGGGATATTGTATAGTCCAGGCAATCAGTAACAGGCCTTGAGTTCGTGGCTGTAACATCGCGAAAAATCGAGGGTCGAGTAGTAACTCAACTCACGAGTTTCCAGAACATCACTAATGCAACATAGATAATGATGATTAAATGTTGTCTGCATTAATGTAGTGAACATGAGTGAGATTAAGCCAAAACAGCATATCATACTCCAGAGACAGTTAAATTTGTAAGTGGAAGATTGTGATAGATAGATAAAATATATGAACTAAGATGAGTCTCCAGAGTGTGATAACATTACCAGATTAAATAATTACAAGTGCAATCCTAAAATATACCAAATGTGTAAGTGTAATGTCTTTTATTCCAAGTACCATAGCCCCGTCAATACAATAATAGGTCTTCATAGACCTGTCAGAGAGTTACATGTATGAGAGCTCCTCCTCAACATCATAGTAGTCCGGCTCTGCTTCAAAAGCATCGCCATTACCTGAAACTCAACAAATCTGGTTGGTGTGTATAACACCGTCCCGCAACGTGGGAGTGAGTAGCTAACTCAGTGGAATAATAAGGCATAGGTTAACATGTTGTCGACTCAGTCAAGTAGTAATGATAAAGCAGTACAATCAAACACTCCTAACTACTCTTATTAATGCAAGTATGGATGCAGTCATGATGGATGCCCTCACCACACCCTCCCTCGTGCGACACCATCTCACGTTCGCGGCATGCTTTCATCCCTCAGTGCTCCACATCTTCCAGGCACATGCAATACATGATGAGCATGATTACCGAGTTTTTAATTAGTCCATTTCAAACAGCAGGATTGGGAAACTAAGGTACCTCCCTTGTATCATTCCCAAACATGATCCATTCTAGGGTCGTCAGTCCTAGTTAATATCAGACGATGGTGTGTTTTCTAGGTCACTGCAAAGGCTGCCAGGGCTGTTATGCACAAAGGTTACACCACTCCCCCATCACCTCTTAAACGATTCATCACAATACAGAAACAGGCCTAGTTCATACTCTATATACAGCGGCAAACCCTAAGGCTCACTGCGATTTTAGAATATGCTCGAGGTCACTACAAAGGGCTGTCAGGGCTGTTACGCACAAAGGTTGCACCGCTCCCCCATCACCTTATGAATGTAGGCCGACAGCACAAATATAGTGTCCCATACCACCATAATCGACTCACGAGTCTGGTTGCTCACTGGTCACTACGGGGAGGCACGTGGCCCTAGCGTAGGCCGACAGCTCGACCACGGTGTCCCATACCACCATGCCCGGCTCATGAGTCTTAGCAGATCGAGGTACCATGGTTAAAAGGGATTCCACTAGTAAGTTTGGTACCCTAGGTTCAAGCAGTAGCGTCCAAACATGGTGAACATACATAAGACAGATTGGGTTGCCTAACGAACTCGGCTAGCTCGAGCGCACAACAAGTTAAACGACATGAAGTGCATAAGCACTTCGTGTGGCCAACCACTATCGCCAACCGAAGTACGACTCGAGTTCGTCGAACACATCTCACGTGGCAAATGAATCACAGCCACGAATTCAATTCTGGTACCGATTGTTTGGACTATGGATATAGTCCCAAACTCAATCAATTCCCATCCATAGCATGTGGAGTAAAGCATGATAAACAAAGTAATCTCAGCATGCTAATTGGCATATTATAAGACATGTTATAAAGCGTGATATAAAGCATGTTGTAAAGCACTACATCAATAGGAATACAAACACATATATTGCAAATAAGCGGTTTAAGTAAACAACCTCATGGAGGTAATCATACATGTCCCTAGGGTAGTTGAGAATCCCATCTCAACACCCTCCTAAGGCATCAACATCCAAACACTTACTCAAGCATTTCCACAAACATTTATCATACACTATTTCAACATACATAGTGTATGTTAACAAACATGTATTAGGGCGAGTCCATCCGCCAAGTAAGTATTTTATGCACACATAATATATTTATACAACAATTAATCATGACAAACACATCACTAAAATATACATGTACACTTTACTTCTTACAATACAGTATTTCTACATACATAGTGTATATTAGTAAAACATGTATTTAGGTGAATCCTCTCCATATAAGTATTTTATCCATATATCGTATATCCATACAACAAATAAACATGTCTAACACATTTCCAAAAAATATACGTATACGGTATTTTCTACGAATACCTAGAATATGTAAAATTCCATATTCTTCATCTTTAATCGAAATAGAAAACAGAAAGCACTTTGTACATGTGTAATTGCATACAGATCATGAATCTATCATTATCTGACATTGAAAGCGTTAAAAACCATAACCTATACACCTAAAGTCCGTACCTTTTGTCGTAGAATCGTAACAGAGTCGATAGGTTTGCGAAGCTTCCGTATTCCGCAGTTTGGCAACCTATAGAACGAAATAGTTTAACTATTTCAGAACCTACAACCACCCAAGCCCCAAATCAGATTAGGGTTAGGGTTTCTTACCTAGAAACGGAGCTGGAATCGCCGGGAAAGCGATTAGAACGGAGCGGTGTAGCTCGTAAAGCGGCAGGGAAGAGTGGCAGGGAGGTTCTCCCACTGCTCCCACACTTTCTCTTTCTTTTCTCTCTTTTCTCTCTAGGTTTTCTCTCAAATTCGTATGGCTGCAATGAGAGAGGGTTTAAGGTCCTCATATAGCCTAAAAACTCACCGAAATAGACTCCAGGTCAAAGTATACTTAGGTTATAACCAAAGCGGTCAGTTTCAGCTCAACGGAGGACTTCTGGCGGGCCTCCTTGAGCCAAAGGTCGGACTTAAGCTCACTAACACTGGATCTACGTTCTATTAAGTTTTCATTTCAGTGAGATTTTCAGATCACGCGTGGCGGACCAGTTTCAGTTCAACGGTCAGCGGATCTCGATCGGAGATTCCGAGTACATGTAAATGTGTATGAATTCTCTCCTGATCCGAGGGTGTAATTTGGTCTGATTCTGACGTTCTGGTTGATTAATACTGATCCGGAAGCGAGTGGTGCCAGATTACTATTCAAGATATTTTATTTTGAATTAATTTCACATTTCTCACACTCTTCACTCCGAGCTCAAGCGAATAGCGCTGGGACACTATCTGGATTTGATTTCCGAGATGGTTGTCAAGCCCAGCGAGGCGGTCCTAGTTCCTTAACTTCGTGTTAATCGGACTTCCGACGTGCGGTCCAGATCCGATACGGAGTTTCGAGATGCTCCCGTGAGCAGCCGGGTAATGAGATTGATCCTAGGTTTTAGGGTAACCTAGCATCAATGATTCTACAACTTTTGGGTCTTGCAGATCGTATTTAAGGTGATTGGTGCTAATTTCACAGGCACTCTAGTTTAACACTAGCTAAATCTCGCTTAATTTCTAAAGGGTTTAGTCCTGTAAGATTTATGTCTGAGGTGGTACCTGGGCCTTTGTAGTTTGTATATAAAGTGATCCGAGTTATACTACTTAGCTAGTTTAAGTTAATGTCTAGGATGAAAGTACTTAGAAAGATTGAAGAGCAAGGTGGTGAAGGATGGGATTTGTGAAAGAAATGGGTTCACAAGCGATTTTAGCCTTTGGGACTGAGTTTTGACAAGTTGATAAGGTGTTAGGATCGACCCATTGCCTAAGGACGTCTAATCCCAGGTTGGCAAAAATCCGGGATGTTACAGTGGCTGAGATTCATTCGCCACGAAGGACGTGTTTGACGAACTCGAGCCGTACGTTGGTTGTCGGCAGTGGTTAGGTCACACGGAATGCTTATGCACATCATGTCGATCCACTTGATGTGCGCTCATGCTAGTCGAACTCGTCAAGTAACCCGATCTGTCTAATGTATGTTCACCATGTTTGGACGCTACTGCTTGAACCTAAGGTACCAAACTTACTAGTGTAACCCCGTTAACCTTGGTACCTCGATTCGCTAAGACTCATGAGCCGGGCATGGTGGTATGGGACACCGTGGTCGAGCTGTCGGCCTACGCTGGGATGATGTGCCTCCCCGTAGTGACCAGTGAGCAACCCAGACTCGTGAGCCGAATATGATGGTATGGGACACTGTATTCGAGCTGTCGGCCTACACTGTTTTGATGGGTGATGGGGGAGTGGTGTAACTAATGCGTGTAACAGCCCTGGCAGCCCTAACTGTGCCTAGTGTAGTGACGTTGAGCATACTCTGAATCTGCAGAGGGGTGACGAGCCTTCCCGTAGTAAACAGAGTATAAACTAAGCCTGTATTGATAAGGTGACGAGGGAGCAGTGCAATGAGTGCATGTTACAGCCCTGACAGCCCTTTACAACGACCTAGAACCGCATCATCATATGAGATTGTCTAGGACTGACGACCCTAGAATGGATCATTGTTTGGGAATGATATAAGGGAGGTACCTTAGTTTCCCAATCCTGCTGTATGAAAGGGACTAATAACAACTCGGTAATCATGTTCATATCGCACTGCATGTGCCTGGAAGATGTGGAGCACTGAGGGATGAAAGCATGCCGCGGACGTAAGATGGTGTCGCACGAGGGAGTATGTTGGCGAGGGCATGCATCATGACTGCATTCATACTTGCATTAACAAGATTATTTAGAAATATTTGATTGTATTACTTTATCATTACTGCTTGATTGAATTGATAACATGTTAACCTCTGCTTTACTGTTCCACTGAGTTGATCACTCACTCCCACGTTACGGGATGATGTTGTACACTGTAACATCCCAAAAAATCGAGGGTCGAGTAGTAACTCAACTCTCGAGTTCCAGAACATCACTTATGCAACATAGATAATGATATTAAATGTTGTCGATATTAGTGCATTGAACATGAGTGAGATTAAGCCAAAACAACATATCATACCCCAGAGACAGTTAAATTGCAAGCGGAAGACTGTGATAGATATATATACAATATAAAAACAGTGGTGGGTCTCCAGAGTGTGATAATGTTACTAGGTTAAATAATTACAAATATAGTTCTAAAATATACCACATGTGAGGAAGTGTAATGTCTTCTATCCCAAGTACCATAGCCCCGTCAATACAATACCAGGTCTTCATAGACCTGTCAGAGAGTTACATGTAGGAGAACTCCTCCACATCACAATAGTCCAGCTTTGCTTCATAAGCATCGCTATCATCTGAAACTTAACAAATCTGGTTGGTGTGTACAACACCGTCCCGTAACGTGGGAGTGAGTGATCAACTTAGTGGAACAATAAAGGATAGGTTAACATGTTATTAACTCAGTCAAGCAGTAATGATAAAGTAGTACAATCAAACAATTCTAACTAGTCTTATTTAATGCAAGTATGAAATGACATGATGTATGCCCTTGCCAAACCACCCTCATGCGACACCATCTTAAGTTCGCGAATGCGTTCATCCCTCAGTGCTCCACATCTACCAGGCACATGCAGTGCGATGATGAGCATGATTACCGAGTAATTATTAGTCCTTTTCAAATAGCAGTATTGGGAAACTAAGGTACCTCCCTTGTATAATTCCCAAACATGATCCATTCTAGGGTCGTCAGTCCTAGTTAATCTCATACGATATTATGGTTTGAGAGGCATAGCGAAGGCATCACAAAGGGCTCGTCACCCGTCAGCACGGATACAGATCTCACAGTATGCGGCTCAATTGCTAGCCATCAGCTCAAATACAGGTCTCACTGTACTCGGCTCAATCGCTGGCCGTCAGCTCGAATACAGATCTCACCGTACTCGGCTCAACTCATGCTCTAGTTGCTATGAATGGCTCGTCGCCAATCACAAACCTTAGACTATACTCGAAGACACTACGGAGGACTCGTCGCCCGTCAGCAAGAATACAGGTCTCGCCATATTCATCTCTCGCCGTAGGTGTCGACAGCTCGAATATAGTGTCCCATACCACCATATCAGCTCACGAGTCTGGTTACTCACTGGTCACTACGGGGAGGCACGTAACCCCAGTGTAGGCCGACAGCTCGACCACGGTATCCCATACCACCATGTCCGACTCATGAGTCTTAGCAGATCGAGGTACCATGGTTAAAGGGATTTCACTGGTAAGTTTGGTACCCTAGGTTCAAGCGGTAGCGTCAAAACATGGTGAACATACATAAGACAGATCGGGTTGCTTGACAAGCTCGGCTAGCTCTGAAAAGGCCAAGCTATATGTCCTAGAGAGGGGGGGGGGTGAATAGGACTATGCCAAATTAAAATAAAAATAAGCGGAAATAAAATAAACCAATAACCTTACAACTTGAATCAATTCACAAAGCTAAATTTAAATCACCTTGATAAATAGATATCGAGAGATTGATTCAAATTCAGTTCTAAGGACAACCTTACACCATAATCAACAAGGGCTTATGGTAGGACAACCTTATTTCTAGAACCTCTTTTGGATCAAGGACTCAATATTAATATAAGTAAATTAAATAGCAAGGAATTGAAAAATGCAGAAGTAAGATCTAAATTATTACAACAATCCCCACACTTGCTTGAAATGTAAATAATTACAACATTCACATCCACTTGTACATTCCACACAATCGAATGATAAAAGATATGAAAATTAAGCAAGCATTCAAACCACAAGTCAAAGAGTTATAGTGGTTCGCTTGTGTGTAGACCAACTGTTTTCCAACAGCCACAAAAAAAGCTACTCCACTCCTAATATCCTCACACAGGGGATATTAGCGTTCACTAACAAATAGGTTTTCACAGGTTCACCAAAAACCTTTACAATTGTGTCTTTTTCACTTGGGCTTACACAATCCAAAAACCCCTCTTTTCTGAGTTTTCTGGTTTTCCTCAGACAACCAATACACTGAGATTTTTCTGGCTTAACCTCAAACAAAACCAAAAGTAAATGAATTTTACAGAATTGTAAAATACCTGGATTTCTCCTTTTTCGTAGCAGCCCGGTAGAACCAATCGGAGTAGATGATTTGAATGTCAAAGTTCAATTTCCAATACTCACATTCATAAGGTTCTAAGTTCTAATTGATTTTAGATTTAACTCGTTGGGCGTAGCTAAATTTGATTTTGATTCCAAGAAGAAGGAATAAGATAATTCCTCTTTTCAAATAAGATTGGAATATAGAAACAAAATCAAATTAAATAAGCTAGCAAAAAGGAATATTAAATAAGCACAATCTAGCTTTAAATAAACACAAACTTATCTCAGAGTGATCACTTGAAAATTTCTTGAATTGAATAGCGTTGAAGTTATGAAAACTCTGAATTTCGTGTTCAATTTATAGAAGCAGAAATTGCTCCTACGACTGGTCTTAGAAACCTACAACTGGTCGTAGCTCTAACAGATTTTTGAAAAAATAAGCACGATCTTTGAAAGCCGTTCTACGACTGGTCGTGGGTCACCTACGACTGGTCGTAGATCCCTACGACTGGTCGTAGGACCAGTGATTTTGTTGCTGGACTTTAAGTCGTAGCTCCACGACTGGTCGTGGACGAGTCGAAGCCACACCTACGACCGGTCGAAGGACCTCCAGGACTGGTCGTGGGCGTACCAAAAATTCCGAAAAATCTTCAACTTCTTAGGACTGGTCGTGGAATTTCTTGGACTAGTCGAACCAATGTTAGGACTGGTCGAACAAGAGCTAGGACTGGTCGTAGAATAGACCAACCTTGTGTAAAATAAATATTTGATTAATGTATCCAAAGTGACCTACTTAAAGGGTCAACCTAAGGTCATTCAAACCTGAACCATGTCGTATGGACATTGAACTTCAACCATTCAACGAATGTAGATAATTTGAATCATATCAGGCTTGAGATCTTGAACCATATCATTGTAGCTTTTTGAGGCTTCAACATGTAGCTTTTTTGAGTCTTCAACATGTAGGCTTTTTGAGGCTTCAACATGTAGCTTTTTGAGGCTTCAACATGTAGCTTTTTGAGGCTTCAACATGTAGCTTTTTGAGGTGTCTTGAGTTCCAATAAATGATCATACAAGTATAGAACACCGATAGATGTTTTGGCACACAAAATTTGACAACCAACGGAGCATGAGATCATAACACTTACAATCTCCCCCTTTGTCAAAATTTGTGACAAAACACCCAAATAATAATACTTCAATTTGAAACGAAGTACTCACTACATATTCACAACAAGTTCAACAATAGAGAAGCATGCACAGATATATATGATAAAAAAATAACTAGCATCATTCTCAAAATAACTAGCATCATTCTCATAACTACCGCATCATTCGTATAACTCCCTTGAGAAGCTTAACTCCCCCTGAGTAATAGATACCCCTGAGAAGCTTACATCTTACATCACCCAAAACTTCTCCCCCTTTTTGTCACAAAATGACAAAGGAAGAAGGGCAGCAATAATAATGAATATAGCAATTAGTATATAGAATCAAGAGAGCTTTAGTGCATAATTCAAAAAGTCAGTGAGTATGTAAAGGTAGAAACAAATATTACAGACTTAGTAAAACATTCAGTCAGAACCCGAGGATGGAGCAGGATTAGAAGGATCAATTTTGTGTAAACCCTTAGCAATACGCCTCATATATTTGCGTAGATAAGAGAATCGCGTATCTTGGGTAACACGAATTTGAGCCACTTGCTCTTGAAGGGAATTCAATCTCTCATCAAAATCAGAGGGCTGAAAATCAGGATCATCAGCCGAGTCTGACTCAAGTTCTTCAAACAAATCATCCATATTCACGTCTTCAGTAGGATCACTAGCTTGACCAGCATCTCTTGCTTCAGCACCACCGTCACCAGCATCCACTTGGCTATCAGCCAATTCTATAGTCATCTTGTTAATATTGGAATTATTGAAGGGAAGATGATGGATGGGTTTTTCTCTAGTAGGCATAGCAATGAGCATATGATTTGCTAGCATAGTCAACAAATAACCAAAGGGTATATCACTATGTCCAGGATGTTGACGAGACAGAATAATGGAATGACAAATTAAGGAAGGTAAACATATTTTTACACCAGAAATGACAGAATGCAAAACACGAACCATAAAAGCAGTGAGTTCGGTTTTATTGCCAGCACGAGGATAAAGATTAGAGATGAAAATCCTATGTAGTACTCTGTGTCTGGGTAACAAAAATCTTGAGGGAAGTGCATGACCTTTATGAGTCCAATGAACATCCAAATTACATAAATCTCTGGTAAGCATTCTACGTTCAGATTCAGAGAGACTGTCATGTAAAATCCCAATTGGAATGCTCTCATCATTGACAGGTATTTCCATAATATCAGCAATCAAATGTCGATCCACTACAAACAATCCTTCTTGAGTATCAACTTTAAAAATTAAATTATCAAGAGAAAAATCACAGATACATGCAAACATGGATTGGGCAATGGACTGGTATGCAGGTCCACCACAATGCAAGATGTTATCCCATCCCACAGATTCCAACAAAGGAGGGATACCATATGAAGCAACGTGATTAACATTCACAGGACGCTCAACAATAATATTTCGCATACGCAAATCCCGAACATTTGGAGGATCATTTTCGGGAGACCGAAGATGACGTTGTACAATAGAAGTTGATCTAGAAGAAGATGGACCTCTAGTAGTTTTCTTTTTACCTCTAGCATCCATTTTTAATGGAGGATTTCAATGAAACAACAATATGCAAGATAAAAAAGATGAGGTTTAATAGATCAGATTTTTCAAGATAAAACCCCAATCTTGCAATGAACGACCCAATAGATTCAACAAGAGAGTGATTTGAGACATAATATCAAGAATCTATAATAAAAAATGCAAAGGAACCACTAACCTTGAAGAACTAGGAAGGTGGGTTCGACCGGTCGTAGCTAGAGCCGTTGGTGGGAAAAAAGAAATGAGGAAGAAGAGTCAAAATCCCCAAATTAAAGTGAAATGCCGAGTTTCACGACCGGTCGTGTACGTGTTCGACCGGTCGTAGCACGACCGGTCGTGTACACTCACGACTGGTCGAGTACGACTTAAAAATTTGCAATTTTTTTTTTTCAAATAATTTTTAAATTTAAGCAAATAACACATCAAACTTATGTACATTATGATACACCAAATCATGCAAATTCAATTTAAATTACACATACCGAGATCAAACTTTAATTTATTAAACCTGCTTTTATCGAGCGGTTTAGTGAAAATGTCAGCAAGTTGAGTCTCGGTTGGAATGTAATCCAAACATATTACCTTTTCTTCCACTAATTCACGAATGTAATGAAATCTAATATCAATATGCTTAGTACGTGAATGCTGAACAGGATTTTTAGAGATATTTATTGCACTGGAATTATCGCAAAATAAAATCATAGAATCCTGAGTAATTCCATAATCGCTCAACATTCGTTTCATCCAAACAAGTTGAGTACATGCATTTCCAGCAGCAATGTATTCAGCTTCAGCTGTTGATAGCGATATAGAACTTTGCTTCTTACTAAACCAAGAAACAAAACAATTTCCAATGTAGAAACAACCACCACTGGTTGATTTCCTATCATCAATGTTTCCAGCCCAGTCAGCATCTGCATACCCGGCTAATTGAACATTAGTTTCATGTGGATACCAGAGACCAAGTTTAGTAGAACTTGCGACATATCGCATAATCCGCTTAACCGCAGTTAAGTGAGATTCTTTAGGATTTGATTGATAACGAGCACAAATACCAACACTCAAGGCGATATCTGGTCTACTAGCAGTTAGATAAAGTAAACTACCAATCAAACTACGATATAATTTAGGATCCACATCATTACATGCAGAGTCTTTTGAGAGTCTCAAGGTTGTACTCATAGGAGTATCAAAATTTTTACCTTTCTCAAATCCAAATTTCTTGATTAAGCCCTGAGCATATTTGGTTTGAGAGATAAAAATTCCATCAGGTTGTTGTTTTACTTGCAACCCTAGGAAATAGTTTAATTCTCCAACCATGCTCATTTCAAATTTAGACTTCATCAAATCTGCAAACTCAACAGTCATATTAGTACAGGTTGATCCATAAATAATATCGTCAACATATATTTGAACCATTAGAATATCATCGTTATACTTCTTAACAAAGAGTGTCTTATCAACACATCCCATCTGAAAATTATGACTTAGTAAAAACTTAGTCATTTTTCGTACCATGCTCTGGGAGCTTGTTTCAGACCATAGAGAGCCTTCTTAAGACGATACACATGATCAGTAAATTTAGGATCTTCAAACCCTGTTGGTTGTTCAACATATACCTCTTCATGTAAATCACCATTCAGAAAGGCACTCTTTACATCCATTTGATAAATTTTAATCTTTCTAAAACATGCAATGGAGATAAAAAGTCTGATTGATTCAAGACGAGCTACAAGGGCAAATGTCTCATTATAGTCAATACCTTCAATTTGCGTATATCCCTGTACAACTAGTCTTGCTTTATTTCGAATGATATTTCCAAGTTCATCAGATTTGTTTTTGAAAATCCATTTTGTTCCAATAATATGTTTATCTTTAGGTCTAGGAACAAGATACCAAACATCATTTCTGACAAACTGATTAAGCTCTTCTTGCATCGCAAGAATCCAGTTTTCATCCGAAAGTGCTTCTTTTACGTTAACCGGTTCAATCTGGGATGTAAAGCACACGTAATTACATATGTCCTCTAATTGTCTACGAGTGCGCACACCAGTGAGAGGGTTTCCAAGTATTTGAGAAGTTGGATGATCTTTAACAGTCCTAAATTCAGAATTAGGTTCACTTGGTGAAGTTTCTTGTTTTTCAAGTATAAGCACTTCATCATTATCTGAACTAGGAACAGGTGTATTCAAAAGATCGTCAATCACAACATTTATTGACTCTTGAATCACACCGGTCCTGTTGTTCAGAACACGATATGCACGACTGTTTAAAGAATACCCTAAAAAGATCCCTTCATCACTTTTAGTGTCGAATTTTCCCAAATTTTCACGGTCACGCAAAATATAGCACTTGCTGCCAAAAACTCGAAAGTATTTGACAGAAGGCTTTTTCTCAAACCACATTTCATAAGCCGTTTTATTATTAGTTTTACAGATATAAACACGGTTAATAATGTAGCAGGCTGTATTCACTGCTTCAGCCCATAGATTTCTAGGGAGCTTCATGCTATTTAACATAACATTTCCCATTTCTTGAAGCACTCTATTCTTCCTCTATACAATTCCATTTTGTTGAGGAGTTTTAGGTGCAGAAAATTCATGCGATATTCCCTGATCGCTACAGAATTTCTCAAAACCGCTATTTTCGAATTCGGATCCATGATCACTACGGATCTTGTTGACTTGAGAACTTTTTTCAGTTTGAATCCGTTTTATAATCTTTTTCACTTCATCAAGGGTTTCTGATTTGTCTCTCAAGAATGAAACCCAAGTGAATCTTGTATAATCATCTACAATAACTAAGATGTATTTTTTGCCACCTCGACTTTCCGTTCTTGTTGGTCCTATAAGATCCATGTGGAGAAGCTCGAGTGGTCTTGTGGTGGTATTGGAGTTCACCTTTTTGTGAGAGCTCCTAGTTTGTTTACCATACTGGCATTCACCACAAATCTTGTCTACTTTTTGCATCTTAGGTAGACCTCTAATTAGTTCACCTTTGCTCAATCTGTATAAATTTCGATAGTGTACATGTCCGAGGCGTTTATGCCATAATTCTGTCTCATCGGTATGGACCATGTAACACGTTTGTTTAGATGAGCTACTATCGCTTACTATATAGCAGTTTTCAGAAGTTCTGCGACCAGTTAATATTACAGAACCCTTTTCATTTATTATTTCACAACCTTGATTAGAAAATTTAACATTATGGTTGTTATCGCATATTTGAGATATGCTCAACAGGTTGTGTTTTAAACCTTCAACATATAAAACATTTTTAAATAAGGGAAGGTTATAGAGTTGGACCGTACCTTTGCCAATAATCTTGCAGTTGCTACCATCACCAAATGTGATGACCCATCAGTCATATCTTTAAGATCGGTGAATAGTGCTTTGTCGCCTGTCATATGTCTGGAGCATCCACTGTCTAGGTACCATTTCGAATGGCTTGTAGCTTTGAAAGCAGTGTGAGCAACCAAACAAGCAACCTTAGGAACCCATTTCAGTACTGTTTTGGGTTTAGGAGAATAATTGGTCTTCTTATGTTTATAGTTGTAGGAGTGACCTACAGAATTAGATTTTAATAGCTCCTTAAGTAAATCAATAATTTTTTCAGCTAGTGGGTTTCGAATCTGATTTTTAAAATAGCTGCTTTTGGGTTTAGGAAAAGTTTTTGTATTTTTAGAAAAAACTTGACTAGTACCTTTTCCTTTTGAGTTAGAAGTCTCTCCTTTCACAAAATTGGAAGGAGTATTCTTCTGTTTAGGAGATGTGTTTTTATCATAACCCAACCCGGATCGATCGCCACATTTTCTTGATCCGGATAACAATTTTTCTAATTTTGGATCACCTTGGGCATATCTCCATGTGTCCTTCAAACTCAAAAGAGAAGATACTTCATTTTTAAGTTTCTCATTTTCAGATTTCAAATTTTCAATTAGGGAAGTTTTGAATTCTAGGTCACACTTAGACTTTTCAAAACTATCTGAAATTTGAGATTTTTCTAAAATAAGAGTTTAAAACATTCTTTAAGTTTATAAAACTTTTCTTTTTGAAGTTTAAGTTTGACAGCAATTTTACAACTTTCCTTATATAAGGCATTGTAAGCATCTTGAAGATCTTCATCATATTCATGATCACTATCCAAATTCTCTTCACTTGTTGAATCATCGTGATCGGAAAAAGTAAACTTGGCTAGAGTCATAAGGGCCTTAAGTTCATTGCCCGACTCGGTTTCTGAATTTTCTGACTCAGAAGAGGCTTCAGAATCAGACGATTCATCCCAAGTAGCCAACATACCCTTCCTTTTGAATCTGTCCTTTTTAGGACATTTGTTTGCTAAATGCCCATATTCTTGACAGTTGTAGCATTGACTATCTTTCAATGATTTCCAAGTTTTAGACTTAGGTTTGGAACGTTTCTTTTCATTTGCCTTTTGAAAATCTACTCTTTTCTTACTTTTGAAAATCTTATAAAACTTTTTCGCCAAAAGGGCCATATCATCTTCAGACTTTTCTGAATCTGAATTTTCTTGAATAATACTTTTAGATGACTTTAAAGCAATAGACTTACCTTTAGGAGCTTTAAAACTTAATTCATAGGTTTGTAAAGAACCAACTAATTCCTCTACCTTCATATTATCCGTATCACGAAGTTCCTGGATTGCGGTTACCTTAGAATTGAACCGTTCAGGAAGAGATCGTAGTATTTTTGCACACACTTTACTTTCTGGGATCTTATCGCCAAGACCCCACATTGAGTTCACAATGTCATTCAATCTAGTGTAAAAGTCCATAAACATTTCATTTTCCTCCATATGAATTTCTTCAAATTTAGTTGTGAGGAGTTGGACTTTAGATTTCTTGACAATTGATGTACCTTCGTGTGTCATTTCTAAAATATCCCAAGCTTGCTTTGCAGTATCACAGGATATGATTCTTTTGAACTCATCCGGTGATAGTGCGCAAGTGATTGCATTTAGTGCTTTAGCATTAGCACTACTCTCACTTTTCTGAAGTGTGGTCCATTGGTAATACGGTGTAATTTTCATAGATTTTGAACCATCAACACCAGTTACTTCCGTGATAGGAGGTTTCCATTCAATTACTATGGCTTGCCACACACTTTCATCCATTGATTTGAGGAAGATCCTCATTCTGGCTTTCCAATAGGCATAGTTGGAGCCATCAAAGGGAGGAGGTCTAGTAACTGAAAGGCTATCAAAATTTGACATCTTTTTATATAGCTTAGATTGTTAGCTCAGGAAATAAATCCAAATAAAAAGCAACAAATATGAGCTATTAGGCTCTGATACCACTTGAAAAGGCCAAGCTATATGTCCTAGAGGGGGGGGGGGGTGAATAGGAATAGGACTGCCAAATTAAAATAAAAATCAGCGGAAATAAAATAAACCAATAACCTTACAACTTGAATCAATTCACAAAGCTAAATTTAAATCACCTTGATAAATAGATATCGAGAGATTGATTCAAATTCAGTTCTAAGGACAACCTTACACCATAATCAACAAGGGCTTATGGTAGGACAACCTTATTTCTAGAACCTCTTTTGGATCAAGGACTCAATATTAATATAAGTAAATTAAATAGCAAGGAATTGAAAAATGCAGAAGTAAGATCTAAATTATTACAACAATCCCCACACTTGCTTGAAATGTAAATAATTACAACATTCACATCCACTTGTACATTCCACACAATCGAATGATAAAAGATATGAAAATTAAGCAAGCATTCAAACCACAAGTCAAAGAGTTATAGTGGTTCGCTTATGTGTACACCAACTGTTTTCCAACAGCCACACAAAAAGCTACTCCACTCCTAATATCCTCACACAGGGGATATTAGCGTTCACTAACAAATAAGTTTTCACAGGTTCACCAAAAACCTTTACAATTGTGTCTTTTTCACTTGGGCTTACACAATCCAAAAACCCCTCTTTTCTGAGTTTTCTGGTTTTCCTCAGACAACCAATACACTGAGATTTTTCTGGCTTAACCTCAAACAAAACCAAAAGTAAATGAATTTTACAGAATTGTAAAATACCTGGATTTCTCCTTTTTCGTAGCAGCCCGGTAGAACCAATCGGAGTAGATGATTTGAATGTCAAAGTTCAATTTCCAATACTCACATTCATAAGGTTCTAAGTTCTAATTGATTTTAGATTTAACTCGTTGGGCGTAGCTAAATTTGATTTTGATTCCAAGAAGAAGGAATAAGATAATTCCTCTTTTCAAATAAGATTGGAATATAGAAACAAAATCAAATTAAATAAGCTAGCAAAAAGGAATATTAAATAAGCACAATCTAGCTTAAAATAAACACAAACTTATCTCAGAGTGATCACTTGAAAATTTCTTGAATTGAATAGCGTTGAAGTTATGAAAACTCTGAATTTCGTGTTCAATTTATAGAAGCAGAAATTGCTCCTACGACTGGTCTTAGAAACCTACGACTGGTCGTAGCTCTAACAGATTTTTGAAAAAATAAGCGCGATCTTCGAAAGCCGTTCTACGACTGGTCGTGAGTACCCTACGACTGGTCGTGGGTCACCTACGACTGGTCGTAGATCCCTACGACTGGTCGTAGGACCAGTGATTTTGTTGCTGGACTTTAAGTCGTAGCTCCACGACTGGTCGTGGACGAGTCGAAGCCACACCTACGACTGGTCGAAGGACCTCCAGGACTGGTCGTGGGCGTACCAAAAATTCCGAAAAATTTTCAACTTCTTAGGACTGGTCGTGGAATTTCTTGGACTAGTCGAACCAATGTTAGGACTGGTCGAACAAGAGCTAGGACTGGTCGTAGAATAGACCAACCTTGTGTAAAATAAATATTTGATTAATGTATCCAAAGTGACCTACTTAAAGGGTCAACCTAAGGTCATTCAAACCTGAACCATGTCGTATGGACATTGAACTTCAACCATTCAACGAATGTAGATAATTTGAATCATATCAGGCTTGAGATCTTGAACCATATCATTGTAGCTTTTTGAGGCTTCAACATGTAGCTTTTTTGAGTCTTCAACATGTAGGCTTTTTGAGGCTTCAACATGTAGCTTTTTGAGGCTTCAACATGTAGCTTTTTGAGGTGTCTTGAGTACCAATAAATGATCATACAAGTACAGACCACCGATAGATGTTTTGGCACACAAAATTTGACAACCAACGGAGCATGAGATCATAACACTTACAAGCTCGAGCGCAAAACAAGTTGAACGATATGAAGCACATAAGCACTTCGTGTGGCCAACCACTATCGCCAACCGAAGTACGACTCGGGTTCGTCGAACACATCTCACGTGGCAAATGAAACTCACCCACGCATTCATTTTCGTTACCGATTATCTGGACTATAATCATAACCCCAATCACATTCAATTGCAGATAGTTAAAGCAGTAATGGATCAAAATTCAAATCGTGCAACTAAAATCTGATATTATCAGTTTAGGGATGCCAGGGCTGTTGCACGCACTCGTTGCTCCACTCCCCCATCACCCATGACGGATCATACAACGTAAACATGAATTTAAACAAATGCATTATATAGATAAAATCATACAATCAGTTGAGCATGTTATGAAGCACAACACAAGCATGAGTTTGTACATATTCAATTCCTAATCACACAGCTATCCAAGAAAATCATACGCATAGTTAAAGGAGTTGAGAATCATATCTCAACACCCTTAAACATTACAATTTACTAACTACTACTCATTCAGACATTTCAACAAACACTTTAAAATACATACATCAACATACATGACATATGTTGATCACATAGGCATTAGGCTACATCCTTTCACTAGGGAGTTGCCCCAATCATAAACGCCCACGATGGATAGTCATGGCAAGCAGGATTCCATGTTCCATATTCATTCAGTCATTTCCACAAACACTTGGGCCACACATTTTAATATAAGTAGAGTATATAGGCCGTGGCGTGATTTTGGGCAAATCCTTTCGTTAAAGGGGTATCGCCAATACAACAATCATAAATCCATGACAATTAGTCATGGCGAGCACGAATGAGAATTCTATACTCAATCGGTCATTTTCACAAACACTTAGAATACACTATTTTAACATACATAGTGTATATTAGCAAAAACATGTATTAGGGCGAGTCCTTTCGCCAAACAAGTATTTTATCCATATATAATATATTAATACAGTAAATAATCATGGCAAACACATTTCCAAAATTTATACGTATACGGTACTTTCTACAAATACCCAGAGTATGTAAAATTCCATATTCTTCATCTTTAATCGAAACAGAAAACAGACAGTACTTTGTACATGTGCAATTGCATGCAGATCATGAATCTATCATTATCTGACATTGAAAGAGTTGAAAACCATAACCTATAACCTAAAGTCCGCACCTTTTATCGTAGAATCGAAACGGAGTTGATAGAATTGTTAAGCTCCTGTATACGCCTGTTTGGTAACCTATAGATCGAAATAGGTTAGCTATTTCATAACCTACAACTATCAAATCCCCAAAACAGATTAGGGTTAGGGTTTCTTACCTAGAAATGGAGCTGGAATCGCAGGGAAAGCTAGTAGAACGGAGTGGTGGAGCTCGTGGAGCGGCAGGGAAGCATGGCAGGGAGATTCTCCCACATCTCCCACACTTTCTCTCTCTTTTCTCTCTTCTCTCTCTAGGGTTTCTCTCAAATTCGTATGGCTGCAATGAGAGAGGGTTTAAGGTCTTATATAACCTAAAAACTCACCGAAATAGACTCCAGGTCAAAGTATACTTAGGTTATAGCCAAAGCGGTTCAGTTTCGGCTCAACGGAGGACTTCTGGCTGGCCTCCTTAAGCCAAAGGTCGGACTTAAGCTCACCGACACCAGATCTACGTTTAGTTAGGTTTTCATTTCGATCGGGATTCCAGATCGCAAATGGCGGACCAGTTTCAGTTCAACGATCAGCGGATCTCGATCGGAGATTCCGAGTACATGGATATGTGTATGAAATTTCTCCTAATCCGAGGGTGTAATTTGGTCTGATTCTGACGGTCTGGTTGCTTAAAACTGATCCGCAAGTGAGAGGTGCCAGATTACTATTTGAGATATTTATTTTTAAAGAAAATCAAGTATTTTCACACTCCTCGCTCCGGACTCAAGCGAATAGCGCTGGGACACTATCTGGATTTGATTTCTGAGATGATTGTCAAGCCCAGCAAGGCGGTCCTAATTTCTTAACTTCGCGTTAATCGGACTTCCGATGTGCGGTCCAGATCTGATACGGAGTTTTGAGATGCTCCCGAGAGCAGCCGGGTAATGAGATTGATCCTAGATTTTAGGATAACCTAGCGTCAATGATTCTGCAAGTTTTGGGTCTTGCAGATCATATTTAAAGTGGTTGGTGCTAATTTCACAGGTGCTCTAGTTTAACACTGGCTAATTCTCGCCTAATTTCTAAAGGATTTAGTCCTGATTAATTTCTGTCTGAGGTGGTACCTGGGCCTTTGTAGTTTGTATCTAAAGTGATCCAAGTTATACTACTTAGCTAGTTTAAGATAGTGTCTAGGGCGAAAGTGCTTAGAAAAATTGAAAGAATAAGGTAGTGAAGGGTGGGATTTGTGAAGAAAATGGTTTGAAAAGGGATTTGAGGCTTTAATTGAGTGTTTGAGAAGTTAAACCGGTGTTAGGATTGACCCATCGCCTAAGGACATCTAATTCCAGGTTGAAAAAAATCCGGGCTGTTACATACACACCAACCAGACTTTGTTTGAGTTTCAGATGATGGCGATGCTTGCGAATCGGAGCCGGACTTTTATGATGATGAGGAGGATTTCTCCTTTATGCTGTTTTCAGGCGGATTCATGTGAGTCATGTCCTGATTGACGGGAATTTCTGGGATGTTGACTAAATGACATTACACCTTTTGTGTATTGTGGAAATTTACATGTAATTATCTAACCAGGTAACATTATCACACTCTGGAGACTTACCACAGTTTATATATTTTATATATCTATCACAGTCTTCCGCTTGCTTAAACTACTCGTCTCTGGAGTATGATATGTTGTTTTGGCTTAATCTCATTCATGTTTCATGTACTAATACAGACAAAATTCAATCATCAGCATATATGTTGCATAAGTGATGTTTTGAAACTCGGGAGCTGAGCTTCTGCTCGACCCCCGATTTTCAGGGCATTACACATAGTCAGGGAGCTTAAGTCTGACCTTTGGCTCAAGGAGGGGCTCCAGAAGTGCTCCGTTAAGATGGAACAACCTCCCTTTAGACATAACCTAAGTATACCATAGCCTTGGGGTCATTCCGATCAGTTATGGGCCTATATAAAGACCTTAAATCCTCTCTCATTCACTCCATACAAATTTGGGAATACCCTAGGAGAGAGAAGAGAGTAAAGAGAGAGAAAGTGTGAGAGAAGTGGGATGAGATTCCTATTGCTCTATCCTGTTATTCCATGTGCCTGACCATCACTATCACATCGCTATTCAGGCGATTCTGACTTCGTTCTTAGGTAAGAAAACCTAATCCTAATCTGTTCTAGCGTTTCAATTGTTATAAGTAGCGAAATAGCTAACTTAACTCGTGATATAGGTTGCCATTTCATCGTTGACAAAGACCTAGAATCTCTGTCGAGTTCGTTACGGTTCTACGGCATAAGGTGTGAACTATAGACGTATAGGTTATGGTTTTCAAAGCTTTCAATGTCAGATAATGATAGATTCCTGATGTGGGTGTTATTTCACATGCAAAATGTGATGTTCGTTTTGCGATTCAGTTATGTATGCAAATTATGGTTTTTAGCGTATTCAGTATAGTTAAAGAAAATACCGTATACGTACAAAATATGAAAGTGTTTTTGTCATGATTAATTACTGTGTGTATATGCTAGGTATATGTGTAATACTTACTCGGTGAAAGAATTTGTCCTAATACATGTTTTGGCCAACATGCGTTATGTATGTTAATAAGTGTATTCTAAGTGTTTGTGAAAATGCTTGCATGAGTAAGTACTTAGATGATAATGCTTAGGGTGGGCGTTGAGATAGGATTATCAACTACCTTAGGGATACGTATGATTTCCTCCATGCAAGTTGTTTAGTTTAATCGCTTACTTATGAAATGTATGTGTTTGGATTTCCTGCTTAAGTTGTATTTTATAACATGCTTGTTAATATGTTTGAACTACTTGGTTAATTTTGTTTTGAATACTCCACATGCTTACTGATTAAGGGTGGAATGTGATTGGGGCTATGTTATAGTCCATGCAATCGGTAACAGGCTTTGCGTTCGTGGCTGAGATTCATTCGCCACGTAAGACGTGTTTAACGAACTCGAGTCGTACTAGAGTTGTCGGCACTGGTTAGGCCACACGGAGTGTTTACACACTTCATGTCGATCAACTTCAGGTGCGCTCGTAATAGTCTAGCTCGTCAAGTAACCCGATTGACCCGATGCATGTTCACCATGTATGGACGCTATTTCCTGAACCTAAAGTACCAAACTCACCAGTGAAATCCCGTTTAACCTTGGTTCCTCGATCCGCTAAGACTCATGAGCCAGACATGGTGGTATGGGACACCGTGGTCTGGCTGTCGGCCTACGCTGGGGTGACGACCCTCCCCGTATTGACCGATGAGCAACCCAGACTCGTGAACCAAATACAGTGATATGGGACACTGTATTCGAGCTGTCGGCCTACACTGATTTGGTGACGAGCCCTTTGTAGTGACTTCGAGCATACTCTGAACCTGCGTAAAGGCGACGAGCCTTTCCGTAGTAATCAGAGTATACACTATGCCTGTACTGATTTGGTGACAAGCCCTTTACAACGACCTAGAACCGCAACATCGTATGAGATTGACCAGGATTGACGACCCTAGAAAGGATCCTTGTTTGGGAAATGATATAAGGGAGGTACCTTAGTTTTCCATCCCTGTTTTATCAAAAGGACTAATAAGAACTTGATAATCATATGCATGCACTGTATTACATGTGCGTTCAGGCGTAGCAGGTCAAGCATTGAGGCAATGTTGTTCATGCGCGAACTTGAGATGAAGTCGCTGAGGGAGCGTAGGCGAGGGCATGCATCATACATTCATACCATTCTTGCATTAACAAGAGTACTTAGGGATGTGTGATTTACTGCTTTATCATTACTACTTGATTGAATTGATAACATGCTAACCTTTCCTTTATTGTTCCACTGAGTTGATCACTCACTCCCACATTATGGGACGGTGTTTTAAACACCAACCAGACTCTGTCTTGATTCCAGATGACGGCATGACCCCTGAGGCGGAGCCTGACTACTACGACGATCAGGACGAGTTCTCTTATATGCAGTTCTCCGGCGGCTTCGTTTAGGCCATCCGGATCGACGGGGCTACAGGAATTTTCATTGTAGTTGTAGTATTTTGACATTTTGATTTTTGAGACCATTACATGTCTATGGTGACTCAGTGATGTATTCATACTCTGGAGACTGATCGTGATCTTTGACTTATATACGCATATTCATGTCTTTCAGTCTTCTGCTTGCGTTTTACAACTTGATCTGGAGTATGAATTACTGTTTTGGTATAATCCCACTCATGATTAATGTACTAACATAGACAACATTGAATCATAAGCATATATGTTGCATAAGTGATGTTTTGGAACTCTGGAGTTGAGTTGCTACTCGACCCCAGATTTTCAGAGCGTTACAAGTTGGTATCAAAGCATGATTTGGATTAAACCGGACCTGGGTTATTGTCACACAACGTACGCTAACGCAAATTCAACTTAGGTGGTTGCGAGAAAATGTAGAAACAGTCATAGGAGTCCCGGTTTCGCCAATTGGCGAAGTTCACCGAAAACGATCACCGAGATCGAGGCCGTACACCTCCGTGATCGCATGAGGCAACCCCAGATCACTCCTAGACCATCAAATGATGGGTCTATACCACAAATTACCCCATCCCAGCCGGCAACAGTTGGTAAATGAGAGTATACATTAGAAACTACCCGAAAGTACCCGATTTGGCTTGAATCGGAGTCGGGGGGTCAAACGATCAATTCGGTGGGACCCAAGGTGGGCCCCACATGTTTTTGGACCAAGGGGGAGGGGAGGACCTCACCCAAAGGGCGAGCCCTCGCCAAAAGCTCCAGAGGTCGGCGAGGGCCTCTCCGGTTTGGCCATGCCTGGCAGCCAAACAGGCTCGGCTGGGCGGGCCGCTCGGGCCAATCGAGTTTGGGGCTTTGTATGGCCCACTGATGTAAGGGGTTTCGGTTAAAACCCTTCCTAGGTCACCCCTCCTTCATAAAATACCCTCCTAAGCTCTCCTTTATCTTCTAAACTTCAGATTTTTCACAAAAATCGCCCCTTCAACTTCTTCCTCTTTCGTTTTCGTGCACCACACCTATCACCCTGTCAAGACCCTCCTCCATTGCCGCCCACCCTCTCCATTCTCTCTCATTTGAGCTCTTAAACCCCACATTTGAGTCTCAAATTCGTGTACAACCACTAACCCATCCTCTTTCGTCATCTTCCTTCTTTATTCTCTTTCATTTGAGCCTTTACACACCCCTTGGAGGCTCAAATCCGTGGAGACCTAAAGACTCCAACCTTTTTCTCCCTTTTCTTCTCTTTCTTCATGGCTCTATTCGAGGTTATTACGGCCATTTTCTCAATTTCCACCTTTCTCTCTCTCATGGGAAAGAGAAAGGGTGCAGTGGATGAAGCCGGGCCTAGTCGCCCCACTCGTTCAAGGAGACCGAGAGGTGCCACCGCAAGCAAGGGCATTGAGCATGAGATACGGACTAAGCGAGACCTCGATCCCCAGGCTCCTCTCCCAAGAACTCTACTGGCGGAGTTGTCCCATGGAAGATATGCCGGCCGTAGGGTCCTTTTCGAAGCTCAAGTTGACGGGTAACTCTTTGAAGAGTATCTATTATTGGAGCGCCTGGGTGAGGCCGGCTGGGGCCCTGTGTTTGAGGAAAAATATCGTGCGAATGTGCGTACTGTCCGAGCTTGCTATGCCTAAATTCGAGAGCCTACGTTAGAGCCCTTGCAGTTCAAGATTCCCTCGGGAAGAGGTCGGGAGGCCACAATTGACGCTGGCCTAATAGCTCATGGGCATACCGCTTGGCCAAGTCTACGTGAGCGAGAAGAATCTGAAGAGTACACGAGAAAGGGATCATCATACGTGTTTCCTTTGTGGTCAATTGGTTCAATGACAGCCAAACAATAGTCTGTCAGCGACCAATATGACTGACGACTTCCGTCTACTCCATCACATTTTCACGTTCACCTTCTATCCCAGGTGGAGCAATCACAGCGAGTGTACGCACCTGATGATAGATTTCCTATATCAAGCGGGGTAGGAAGAGAAGTTATACGTGCCTATGTTCATGTTACAACAGATAGTTCTTACTGCACGCTCCAATAGAAGGACTGATTCGCTCTGCTTCGGCCGGCTTATATGCAAGATTGCACGCGAGTTCGGCTACAGTCTTAGCGCAGAACTCCCAGTACCGCAACATTTCATCAATGAAACTACTCTCAATTAGATGAAATCGGGCCACGACAACAATAAGCCCGACTTGAGGAGAGTGAGGACGAGACAGAGAGTGAAGAAGAAGAGAGTGAGGAAGAAGGTGGAGCTGAAATAGAAGAGGAAGAGAGCAAGGAAGAAGAAGAGGCCCAGGATACGGAGGAGAGCTCCCCTCCTACGCCACTGGAGCATGACACTGGTCGGGCTGCTAGGGATGCTCGTATAGCTCATAGGGTCCTTTTTGAAGATATGCGGACCGTAGGGTCCTTTTTTAAGCTCAAGTGGATGGGCGGCTCTTTGGGGAGTATCTGCTATTGGAGCGCTTGAGTGAAGCCAGTTGGGGCTCTGTATTTGAGGAAAAATATCGTGTGAATGTGGGTACTGTCCGAGCTTTCTATGCCCATATTCGAGAGCCTACGCTAGATCCCTTACAGTTCAAGATCCCATTCGGAAGAGATAGGGAGGCCACAATCGACACTGGCCTGATAGCTCGACTCATGGGCATACCGCTTGGCCAAGTTCACGCGAGCGAGAAGAATCTGAAGAGTGCACGAGAAAGGGATCACCATACGTGTTTCCTTTGTGGTTGACTGGTTCAATGACAACCAAACAATAGTCTGGTAGCGACCAATATGACTAACGACTTCCGTCTACTCCATCACATTTTCACATTCAACGTCTATCCCAGGTGGAGCAATTATAGTGAGTGCACGTGCCTGATGGTCGACTTTGTATACCAGGCGGGGCAGGGAGAGAAGTTGTACGTGCCCACGTATGTTTTGCGACAAATTGTTCTGACCGTACGCTCAAATAGAAGGACTGATTCGCTCCCCTTCGGCTGGCTTATATGCAAGATTACGCGTGAGTTCGGCTACAATCTTGGCGCAGAACTTCTAGTGCCGCAACATTTCATCAATGAAACTACTGGACATCGGGCCATGACAACGACAAGCCCGACTTGAGGAAAGTGAGGATGAGACAGAGAGTGAAGAGAAAGAGAGTGAGGAAGAAGGTGGAGCTGAAATAGAAGAGGAAGTGAGCGAAGAAGAAGAGGA